>CANNZV010004502.1:0-39995 GCA_947561585.1 Caprella mutica | reverse complement strand
GGCAACTTTCTCTCGGACATAATTGGGGCAATGTTTGACAATATTTACGAAATGTTGCTAAATATTGTTTATGTCCTTAAAAAAATTCTACCGATTCACTTGTATATACTTATACAACTTTAAATATTTATATATATGAATATACTTTAAACCCTCCATGTATTTTTGATACAGCTGATTATTATTTCATTACCTACCCATTAATGTGTGTTCAAAATCATCTAAATATTTTAGATTTAAATATTCAAGTTTCTGATTTAGCTAAAATTAACTGTTGAATATTTAATCAGGATATTATAGTAGCGTATCGTGTCTATATTAATACATTATTGTATACTGTAAAGTAAAGTGAAAGCTTTTTATTTTGGTCATATGTAAAGTGTTCAATGTATATTAGGTATGTTGTGTTTACAATAATCTGAAATTTTACCTCCGAGTGGTGGTATCCAATATCTTTGAGGAATTATGATACAGTTCATGATTTTTTTTAGAACAGAAATTTAATCGGATATAAGATAGCTAATTATCGTATAATAAATTAAATCTTGAAAGTTCTTTCTGTTAAGTTTTATATATATTTTTTATTTCCCAATTTTTTTTTTCATAATGAAAACACCGATATTTTTTTTCAGTTAAGTTACTGCAAAAATAACTGACTATTTTTCAGTAAAGTTACTCCTGGTAAAGGTGAAGATGTTTTTCTTTCATAGAAAATGATATCTCGGCTGTACGGGGTAACTGAAATAAAAACGCTATCGTGGACTAACCGTATATTTCACATGAGTAATCAAGGATTTTATTTGGATATTGATGAAGGCTGGTTATTTAAATGATAATTATGAAGTTTACTCCGATAGTCTCATTAAAAATGTAAAAAGTACTCATATTTTGAAGCGTAGAACTCGGTCCTTTTTTTTCTCAATACTACCTCTAATGTACTTCGTGTTTTTAGTGTGATAGCGTATACATATTTCTACATTCATATACCTTTAAATATATGTAAAAAAGAGATAGTTTGTATGGATAATCAGCTAGGTAGGTTCTTAATGGAATTTACCAGGAATCATTGTACCTACATTTCAGGTGTACAATAGTAAAATATAATACAATAGTAAAATGCAATACAATAGTAAAATGCAATACAATAGTAAAATGCAATATAATAGTAAAATGCAATACAATAGTAAAATGCATTACAATAGTAAAATGCAATACAATAGTAAAATGCATTACAATAGTAAAATACAATACAATAGTAAAATGCAATACAATAGTAAAATGCAATACAATAGTAAAATGCAATACAATAGTAAAATGCAATATAATAGTAAAATGCAATACAATAGTAAAATGCATTACAATAGTAAAATGCAATACAATAGTAAAATGCAATACAATAGTAAAATGCAATACAATAGTAAAATGCATTACAATAGTAAAATGCAATACAATAGTAAAATGCAATACAATAGTAAAATACAATACAATAGTAAAATGCAATACAATAGTAAAATACATTACAATAGTAAAATGCAATACAATAGTAAAATACATTACAATAGTAAAATGCAATACAATAGTAAAATGCAATACAATAGTAAAATGCAATACAATAGTAAAATGCAATACAATAGTAAAATGCAATACAATAGTAAAATACAATACAATAGTAAAATGCAATACAATAGTAAAATGCAATACAATAGTAAAATGCAATACAATAGTAAAATACAATACAATAGTAAAATGCAATACAATAGTAAAATGCAATACAATAGTAAAATGCAATACAATAGTAAAATGCAATACAATAGTAAAATGCAATACAATAGTAAAATACAATACAATAGTAAAATACATTACAATAGTAAAATGCAATACAATAGTAAAATACATTACAATAGTAAAATGCAATACAATAGTAAAATGCAATACAATAGTAAAATGCAATACAATAGTAAAATGCAATACAATAGTAAAATACATTACAATAGTAAAATGCAATACAATAGTAAAATACATTACAATAGTAAAATGCAATACAATAGTAAAATGCAATACAATAGTAAAATGCAATACAATAGTAAAATGCAATACAATAGTAAAATACAATACAATAGTAAAATGCAATACAATAGTAAAATACAATACAATAGTAAAATGCAATACAATAGTAAAATGCAATACAATAGTAAAATGCAATACAATAGTAAAATACAATACAATAGTAAAATGCAATACAATAGTAAAATGCAATACAATAGTAAAATGCAATACAATAGTAAAATGCAATACAATAGTAAAATGCAATACAATAGTAAAATACAATACAATAGTAAAATGCAATACAATAGTAAAATGCAATACAATAGTAAAATGCAATACAATAGTAAAATACAATACAATAGTAAAATGCAATACAATAGTAAAATGCAATACAATAGTAAAATGCAATACAATAGTAAAATGCAATACAATAGTAAAATGCAATACAATAGTAAAATGCAATATAATAGTAAAATGCAATACAATAGTAAAATGCATTACAATAGTAAAATGCAATACAATAGTAAAATGCAATACAATAGTAAAATGCAATACAATAGTAAAATGCATTACAATAGTAAAATGCAATACAATAGTAAAATGCAATACAATAGTAAAATACATTACAATAGTAAAATGCATTACAATAGTAAAATGCAATACAATAGTAAAATGCAATACAATAGTAAAATGGATATTGTGAAATGAATGCAGCCTGTTATATCTCTCTATCCCTGAACATTTATTCCTAAAGGTATATATAGTTTTAGGATTGAGTCCATCTATGAAACACTTTATTCGAAAACTTTCATTCGAATATTCTGGTGTTCATTCTCTGTTGTTTTGGAAGTTATTCCATTTGCATACAGATTGGAATTATTGAAGAGTGGAAGGAGAGAATGAAATCATAGTTTGAAATTTGAAATGTGTAACTTAATAGTTATATTATGTAGCATTATAAATGAGTCATATGTGTGTCATTCTGTATTCAGTATTTTATATATTTAAAAAATTGAATTGACGATGTTAAGATATTAGTACTATTATAATATATCTTTATTCATAATCAGCAAATACCAGTTTTTTATAGTAAAAAAACAATTGATTCTCGACTAAGAAAAATCTCAAGTAGAAACCTAATAATTTTTAAAATTTTATATTTAAGTATAAAAAATAGCTTATGCAAACAAAGAACATGTTGAGATAAAATGTACCTATGTAATAAAACAAACCAGTATAGTTTCCAAATGATAGCAGAGTCCTCAAAACAGATAAATGGATATGGTAATTAAGTACAATACTGTTTGAACCAGGAGAAAAATAAAGAAATAAAAGACACATTTGGAGAAAAAGTTAAAACAAATCAAAAACCTAGAAACTTCTCAAACGATGATTCTTAAAAAAATCTAAATTTTAACGAATTCAACATATTACGAATTCAACATATTACGAATTCTAGCGACAATTATTATGTTGAGTATTTAACACATTTAAATTTAAAAGAATTCTGGTATTCAATTAGATGAACGTGAGGAAGGACCAAACTGACAGAGAAACGAGTGGAATAATCATGCAAGTGATTGTGAGAAAATACGGAGGAGAATATCTCACAATTGTTCATTCTATAAACATGTTGATGACTGACAGAGGGTTAGGAGCATCCACTCGTATAAGAACTTCTTATGTTCAAAAAGAATAGCTGTATATGAAATAGAGTCAAAGTTGGTTATCAATCTGATGGCCATTTTCTACACTGAACCAATTCTTGACATAATATTACTTAAACAGTGAGAATACCAAACTTCTATATTATATGACAAATAATGCTTAATTCATGAAATATAAATCTGGCTCCTCCACTTATACAAAACAACCACAGTTTTTAATATCTTACCACAGACGTATGCTTCAAGGTAAGAAAAAGTCGAAGATCGATCAATACGCAAACTTAACAACCTGGACGCATTCATTGACAATGTTTAAAACAATTATTCTGATATTCATGAAATTCATAGACATGTTGTTTGCTTTGACTCTGTCTATCATCCTGCACCTACGTGGAGTTTATTTACCTAACAAAAACATCATTAGCATTTAAAAGTAACCTGTGTAGGAAAGACATCATTGGCCGAAAAAAAAGCTATCATCCGCATAAAGAACAAAATCAAAATAATCGAAACAATTTGGCAAGCCAAAAAGAAGAAATAAAAGAGGTCCTGAAACCGACCCCTGTGGAACACCCGATTAAATAACTTCCTCCTACGAGATAGTATTCATTATTCAACTTGAGTGATTCGTGATTAATACGATCGAAAGCTTTTGGAATTCTATGATTAGCATTGCTGAATCCATGAGTATTGTCACTTACGGTGGCAGGTCAATTGATCCCCGGTCATTTTATCTCCATACCATTTGAACCCCGGTCATATGGTTCCCGGTCATTTGATCCCCAGTTATATTTTTGGTTTGCTCTTGTATTTAGCACACAATAATTTATAACGATTTTTATTCCAATATAAAAATTGCCATTTACTATTTAAATAATAAATAAAACTTATGAAAAAATTTGACATCTACAATTTATATAATAATTTTTTTATATAATAAAAAACAAAATAACAGAATTCAAACAGCTATTAAAATATAATTTACATTTACAACTAGTAAGGAAACATATTATAGGTGATAGGAAATATTAACTAACTCTTGCAAGCTAAAGTTAGGTATATTCACTTCGCAAGCTAAGTGAAAATACGTAACTTTTAAGTAACCTGTTTTCTCCTTAACTATTACAAATTTTGGGTTGGGATAAATTGAAAATGATTGTATGGTGAATAGTATACTTAAATATTTACTCTAAATTGATATAATGATATTAATTGTAATAGTTACGGCAAAGAAGCTTAACTGAAAGCTACAGATAAAATTGTCGAAAGTTACTCCTCAATTAGCTCCAATACCAGGAGAAATAATTACGATACATGCTCCTGATTTAATTGATTAGTCATATGTGCCAATTATAATAAGTGTGTGATATACCTGTGCATTTGATTTTACCATTTAATATTTTTTGTTGATTGAATGTAAATTTGAAAGCATATATACCTACTGTTACTCATTTGAATCAAAAATATTTAATTTCTTGTTAGCGGTTTTTACCCTCATTACTTAGTTTCTTTTAAAAACTTCATCGACTGTAAGGTGCATATTTCTACTATATATTAAATAATCAAAATATTTACATACAATAAATGAATAGTAGGGGTTTAAACGGAAAATATGAGTGGGAATCAAATGACCGGGGGGATCTTTTGACCGGGAATCAAATGGTATGGGGATCAAATGACCGGGGATCTTTTGACCGGGGATCAATTGACCTAGACCCGTTACTTACTGATCGTGTGTGGTCTTGTTCATAATGCCTCTTTTTATGATTGCTTCTTCGAGTCTCTTGAATTTCATTTCCTTGAAATATCATCTCTGAAATTCATTGAGGTTCACTTTTATCTCAGATAATCCATCTTCAATTGATGGAAATCGAATAATGGTTCTTAGTATATCCTTTTGTATTAAAAAGATAAAGTGTAGTTAGAGAAAATATAAACAATTGTCACTTAATCTTGGTAGGAATCAACTTGAAGCCCCAGCGGTCCGAATGAGATTCGCATTCGGAATCAGACCATAGTAAGTGAGGAAGGGGAGATTGTTCGTTATGCCTTAAACGTTGTAACTTATAGCTGCAACTATTTCAGTTTATTTTGAGTGTGCTGGAAATAGTTATTATATATATAGACAAGGGTAGGATCGATTTATCTAACGCTTGTAAGCTCCATATTTTTGTTCCAGTTTCATTTAAAGCGATTACTTTTTGTTTCTCACGAAGATAATCCTATCAAATTATGAACTATACGAATTTTGGCAATCTAATCAGAATTTACAATAAAATATATTTTCATCATTATAAAGTCATAATCAGATTAATTAAAAACTGTAATTAGATTGTTATTTATATTTTTCAATCTCCCAACAAACCAAATATCGTATATCCGACTTGAGTTCTCATCTTTTTATTAAGTTATTTTATATAAAATCTATAATCTCCGTCGTCTTAAGACTTATCTTACGACATCCCACGTCGTATTGAAAAGTTGATAGCGAGGTGTGTGTTCAGAGAGAACGAAATAAAGAAACACGTGGTTTATTGTCCACAAATCGAACCTTAAACTCAACGATGAAACTTTAGTTCACTGAAATCAATACACTGACTTCGTGCAACAGCAAATTAAATACAGTAAGACTTCTGAGTTATGAAGTTTTGAGTTATGAAGTTTTGAGTTATGAAGCACTCAAGTAATGAAGGACATGAGTTATGAAGTATTTTTTTATGTTCAAATTATGGAAAATGATATACGTCAAGAATTAAATCAAGTTCCCTCAATATCTGTTGTTTTCATAAGATTTTTTATGATAGGAAACATAGTGCACCCGGGATATGAAGTGGACCTGAGTTATGATGGAACAAATAGTTCACTGTAGAATATAACGTAATATACATGTTTGATTTTCTTAACGAGAATGTTAATTATTTCATTACTCCAGTGACGCAAATGGAGTCACAGCAATTATCATTATTATTTTATCAATAGATAATTATACCTGTGTAGAAATTAAAATAAATGTATACATTGAACATATTTGTAATAGGCAACACTATAAAAAAAACATATCATGTTGAAATATAGTCCTAAAAATTTATAATCAATTGCATTATTTTAGGGTTATTTTACAAACACTTTAATTGTGTTACTTTATAATTAAAGGAAAAGTTCAATCTGCATTAGCTATCTGGAATAATATTTGTAGTAGACATTCATATAATATTTGTATAACTCAATTAAATTGATATTCATTGCAGAAGAGATGATATTAAGAAAAAAGCTGTTCCGGTCTCATAAATATTTCCCTTCCTTGGTTCCATTTCATTCCTCAGGTTTGATAAGCCAATATACAGAATGAAAAGAGTAAACTTATCCTGAAATTGAATGACATCAAACTGAGGTAAAATTTACTGCAGAAAATATGAGTTTTTTACGGAGCCATTTTGCTTTCATGTCGGCATAAAATGAGACACAGGAGTTGACTGAATATTTAGGGAAGTAATTCCTTGTAAGAAATACATGATATATATATCTCTATTGAATTTCTCATTGAATAGTTTTTCAGTTTAGTTTTTCATTCTGACTACATTTTAGTGATATTTGTAACAATTATTGTCAAAGATTTGTTAAAAAATGTCGATGTTAAAATAATATAAGTTCTTACGTTTAAGGCTGATTCATACATGTCAGTGATCCGACCTAGACGAACCGTCTCCTCTCAGTGATTCAGTGCTAGTGAAAATATGTATATCGTTACTTTAATTTCACACAACCCTGACATGTTTGAAGCAGCCTTTATACTGTCAAAGATGAGAAAATGTGAGATCCTATATATAGAATTACTTTCCACAGAACAACCAATCCTATGAGTGGAAAAGATATGAAAATTGAACATAGAGACATAAACATACTCCATATTTGTGGTAAAACTACGCTTACACACGGTATCAATTGTAATTGTATTTTATATGTTTAGGTTATCTTCGTTATAATAAAGCTAATTTCAAACATATTATTTTAGATTGAAAATAAAAACTAAGAGTTGTTAAAGCATTTCTAAATTGAAGAAATGACTTACTATCATTTTTTTAGGGTAGAGGAAGAATGAGGCAATATTCCATTGACTTAATTAGCACTTGCAGTCTGCCTACTGCATGTCATTTTAATTGATAAGCCATTTGTGTTTAACTCACTTTTAGAGATCTGATGATAGAAAATGGACCAATTGATATTACTAACCTAAACTATGGCTCTTAGTTGGAGGTAGATATTTGGTAATGAAAGATCCTTGAGATTGTTTCCTTAGTATTCAGTTAGTCAGATTTAATCAGTCGGTTATGAGTTATTCTTGAGGTGGTCAGTTCAGAACTTCAGTTCGGCCTGGTCTCACCTCATCATCTGTAGATAACATCAGTAATCTGTGACTATTCTAAATCAACTGTGATTGTGTAAATATGGATTATAATAAAAGTACCTGAAACGGTGAACAACTAATTACCCCAAGATTCAAAGATGCTTTGTTATAATAACTTTTAATCATAAAGATAATTCTTAATTGAATTGGTACGTCTACATTCATACTTACAAATGCATACCACTTGAAATGTATTTATTATTCTATCATTCTCATTCTCGATATGAATATTGTGTTTGAATACCACTAAGTTCAATAATAATCAATTCAGAGATACTTGCCTATTATAACAAAAAAAGGTAGCCACCTTCAGGTGGCTACTAGGTGATATAAAATGGCTACTTTGTAACAATAACAGGTGATTCCTTTGATTATTTTGTTTTATCAAGTAGCTACTTCCCAATTGATAATAGGAGCAGGTTAGAGGCAGCGGTTATGCAGATCGGAGTAGTCACCAAGGCAGTCAGGAAGCAGCGAGAGCGCAGCGTGGGAGCCGAATTGACTGCTTTGAGGGCTAATTCTACTCCGGCGTAACTGCACAGATCTACTTTGGGCACCTGCTCCAATTTGCCCAGCGCGCTGCCCAACTGCGGATGCGCGACCCTTAGCCACGACTGTAATATTATATTACTATTGTAGCAGTTTTGGTTATGGGCCGCGCGCCCGCAGTTAGGCAGCGTGCTAGGCAAATAGGAGCAGATGCTCAGAGTAGTTCTGTGCAGTTACGTCAGGATAGAATTAACCCCCAAAGCGATCAGTTAGGCTCCACGCTGCGCTCTCGCTGCTCCCTGACTGCCGTGGTGACTACTCTGACCAGCTCAACTGCTGCCTCGAACCTGCTCCTATTTTCAATTGGGTTGTTAACAATAAGATGTAATTCTTTTGGTAATTTGGTGATATCGAGTGACAATTTGGTAACAATAACAGGTAATTCGATTGATAAATTGGTTATATCAAGTAGCTATTCGCTTATCAAATGGGGTACTTAATAGTAAATTCTTCGCTAATTATTAGGTCTTTGAAATACCTTCTCTATTTCCAGACTTTGTAATGCTCTTGAGAGACTCTCTTCGCCAAGACAAAGAAATTATATACCTAATGAACTCTTTGGGTACAATGCATTGAGAATATTAGTGCTGTTGTGTCATAAATAATATAAACTTTAATGCAAAATGAATTCTTGTGACTTTTCATGAGGAGAAAATAGATATATTTGCAGGTCGTGAAGATTTTTATATACTAAATGGGTCAGAAAGGAGGCCACATTGTGAATTCTGGCTATGATTACTCCAAATTCTGACCTTTCTTCATCTCCAACTATAATCTAATTTACTCTTTTAAAACTACTGTCCATTCCTTCTATCTATTCCTCTCTATGATTTCTTTCTGCCTTCCTTCTTCTTAAAAGTCCTTTGTAATTATTTTCTATTTAACTAATCCTTTCATTGATACACGTTCTTATTTAATTTTGAAGCCATATTTATTTTCAAATGTAACAGTTGTATTTTGTATCAGTTTACAGGTACCGTTGTAATCACACCACATTAATAACTATAATTTCCTCACTCCATAAACCATAAAATCTAATAAAAATGGACCATTATAATGGATGCAGATAATTTAACAAGAAATATGATGGTGACTGAAAATACACTCTGTGCCAATTTTGTATTTGACAGATTGTAATAATAAATAGTGTTTTATACTGAAAACAAATTTTTGAGTTATACATTTTTTATGGGGAATCCTCTTTTACTGTGCTAATAATATATATTGAATTTCCTGCATTAATGATTTAATAAATTTTTTTTCGTAATAATTTCCCTTGGTCTGCAATTAAGCATTTTATTAAAATTACCACGACTGATCAATAAGTCAAATTAATTATTGTCCATTAGTTATTATTTTGACTCTTTGTATTCTCTAATTGATTATGATCTTTTTCAATTGTAGTTTTCACTTTTAAAATGTTAGTACATAGATTCCGTAACTTATTAGATCTGATGACACAGCATTTTTCTGCAAACAGAAAATGGACTTCAGAAACTCAATTACGACGTTCAGAACTACAAAGAAATTCCAGAAATTCGGATGGTGAGCTATATGAAATAACTGATAAAAGTAAATGATTCATTTTAGATTTATTGAATTTACAGTCAATTGAAATATGAAGTTCAAAAAGTATTGTAATAACGTTGATTGATAAATCGTATAAATTGTTCGGGAGCTTGTGAGTTAGAAACATTTTTAAAGTAAATATCTCAAAAAAAATTAGAGTATATCCTGTATAAAATTAAGATTTGAGAAATTAAGAATATGCTGATATCAAATGCATTGAATTTTGAATAATATTAATTATATAATCCCGATCTATGTATTCCCAGTTCTTTTTTAATTTGAAGTAAAACATCACATAGTGTAATGATTAAGTGTATGATAAAATTTTTTTGAGTAACTCTTAACAATTTAAATAATAATGAAGTTATGGAACACTCAAAAGTTCCACGGAATTTTCCGAATTGCGAAATCTCGAAAGTGGTTTGCAGAGTTTTAACTCTGGGATGCCCTGAGTGCTTGAGAGGCTTGTTCCAGTTGGAATATCTATTATACTTTGAAAGTATGATTTGAGGTTCTGGAAATAATGGCTTTATTAATAAGCCCCACATAATATTCATGTGAAATCAATAAAAACTATTCAACATGTTTTCGTTAATATCATTTCTATAAAATTTTAGTACCATACGGAAATTTGGAGCACGAGTGAAATAGATGAGATGTTGCGACACATATTGATTCACACCAAAAATAGCTAATATTCCTATTAGTTTTATTTTTAGTATGAAGCAAAATATGACACATCAGCGGTGGTACCGCATCTGCGTTCCAGAGGCCCACCTGATCAAAAATGATATCAAACTAGATACTTCAAAACATGTTCGATTATTTCCACTGATATTCATACGATACATAAGTAAGTCATTGTCTAGGAAAGTGAGGGAGCTTCAGCAACTTAAGTTAATTAGTTTTTAGATTATTCATCATCTAACGATTGAAATTAGGAAAAATGTTGTGTTAATTGTGTGCTTATAACATTGATAATTCTGAAGAAAGTACAGAATCTAGTCGAAAATTGAAATTATACTGAATTGGAGAAATTAATCAATACTTCTCCAATGTACGACTTTAACTTCATCTACGCAATCTGTAGTAGTACTGTAAAAGTGCTGTTTTTAAGTTTTTTCTCCGTTCTCAACGTTACTACTCCGTTTCAACTAAACTAATAAAGCACAGGAATAATATGAATTAACCCTTAGAAGTTATATAATTGTAAATTCACATAACAGTAATTTTTTAATGTACTCTGAATTGTTTTAGTTATCCCTATACAATATTCTATAAAATATTTATATTTTGCATTTTCTTAAAAACCTATGAACCAACCTTTCAAATCTCTCATAAACCAGTTCACCGCTGAGTAGAGTGCAAATGAAGTCTATATTGAATTTTGTTCCGTTGAAAAGCAGAGTGTTTAATGCCACTTAAACCATTTTGCATTATCCGTTGCCTCAGAAGACAGCAATGGTCTACGTACATTTACCACTTCATACAGAGTTACATAGACCACTACACGTTTTTGGTCTTCACATTTTCACGATCTAATTTGGAATGTAGGTTTTCCAAGATATTTCACTAATTACAAATGCCACATAACTGTCTTTGCTACAATTATAGGATTGCAGTGACTGTTACTTTATACAATTACTGATCAGAAAACAATGGTAAAAGTTGGCAAATTATAAACTTGAAACCTAAATATCACACTAAAAGATATGTGATGTAACTTTCTTTAAAATGAGATATCCTTCTCTTCTCATTAAGCTTTATACACTTCATTATGTTTACAAGCAGTGTAAAACTAAGTGCTCATTCGCAGGAAGTATGATGCTGCGGCAAACATTCACCAGCAAACATTCAGGTTAGTATTATTGAACTGTAAAAAAAGGAGGTTGCATTTCTTCTTGAAGAGGCAGCGCTCCCGATTCAGTTATGACAAATAAATTTTATTGCATCATACTTTTATGTTTTAAAATCAGTTAGATGCATCGGGGGGGGGGGGGGGGCGTGACGCTATCTCAATTCCCCTGAAAGGTCATTAAACAGTACAACAAACTAACGAATACAGCAAACTGCGTAACAGCCATTTATGTTGAGAGGCCGCTAATAATTCCGAAACCGAATTTTCCAGACCTGAATTTCCTGGACCGAAATTTCCAAGACCAGAGTTACCAAGACTTAAATTTCCGGGACTGAAATTCTCGGCCACCGGGTGGACTAAATGTGCACCATCAAGCAGATTAACCTGTTCCTAAGATAGAATTTGGACGCAGAAGTAGTTAGGAGCGCATTTGCAGTGGAGTATTCAACTCCTTACGCAACATTTAAAGATTACTGGAAATCGGGACATCCAATGGAGATGAAGAGTATTGTAATACTCAGACTCAATAGTTTGGAATATGGCTACCTACGTTATTATCGACCAATTTTTGGCTATTTTCTTGCCATAATTTAGTAATTCTGTTTTCCGTCCTATCTAATTTCATTTTTTCTAAACATCAACGACAAAAAGAAACATTGAGATCAATGAGAATCCAGGCAGGGATATGCTCGTACTTGACTCATTGTAGAGTGAATATTTTCAGACGAGGTTTGAGAATTAGATTTTTTTTTCCACTTTTCAATTCAAAGAATGCTGACGACAGTGTATCTACTTATCACACTCAACAAGTTGGTCTTTTAAATAAATCAAAATTGAATGCATTTAACCAAAATAACATAGTAAAGATTCTAATAAAAATACCCATGTTACAGTATACTGTTTCATAGATATATAAAAATGATCTTATATAATATTCCGGAGATATCTTCTATCCCAAATATTATTGTATGTAATCATTAATAAATTCTCTGTATTTAAGGTTTTTTTTTCCATATTCTACTATATACAAAGTAGTCACAATTAGTCTCCTTATTGACCTATAATCTAGCAAATATAGTATTTAAAGTTAAGAAATTTTCAGATTTTAAAGCGTAAAATGTAGAAATATATTTCTCATGCTATTTATAATTGAATTCATTTTTCTGGTACTCCCTTATTTATAAAAATTTTTTTTATAAATATACTGTCAACTATTTTCATTAAGTTATACTACATCTCTGTTTAAGTAATTTAATTCCACATAACCTGTACCCTGTGATCATTGATCCATTCATTTTAGAATCGAAAAGTTTTTGAATTAGATTCCGTTCTGTCTTATTAAAGTTATGAATGTCAGAGCAGTGTATCGAATTCTTTCCTTTGCATTAGAGTGGTTCTCTTGGCGACGACTAAACACTGCACATTCAGCGGGGTCAGTGTGCTGACATATCCTGCATTGAAATCATTACTTGATATTGCCAATTTCGGTTGAATACATTATCTTCATCCAAAAGATATCAGAATTGAAAATAATTTGTTTGAAAAAGCAAGTTAAGGTAATCTAATCAGTGTACAATGTGTGTAAATATACTAATGGGTAAGTAATCTAAAATATAATGAATACAATGGGCTTGACCATGAATATGGTTTGTATACTTTTCAGCGTGTTATTCTGAATTATTCTCCTATAATTTCATTGGCTTAGAGTCATAACCCTAGTAACCTAGAGACTGGTCCAGGCGGACCAGTCATCATGAAAAAATATTAATAATTTTATTTTAAAACTGATTTGGAAGCTGTCTTTTCATGACTTTACTTTTCAACAAAAATACATACGATTATAGAAGAAGGTGATAAATGGCAAGATACTCATGTTATGAGCATTTATTAAAATATACAGGGCGTCTCAAGAAAAATGGAACACAACCTTGAGTTAGTATATTTCAAAAACTATTCGAGCTAAAGGTTTCTGGTATTTTTTTTATTGTAGAACGCTTCTCCATCCACTGTTAAATTGTCATTAAGATTTATTCATTTTTGTGAATGTTATAAGGATTTTATTGATGGGTGGGGAAAATGGCTTTGCACAAATAGTTAGAAAACCAAAGAAATATTTGTTTCTTATTTTTGCTTGTTATTATTTTTTTCTATGGAGTTTACTAATGGATGTGCAAATATCAAATCAAGGCTTTTATAGAGAAAAAATATCGAAAAGTCAATTTGTTTAAATTTTATAACAGTTGTAGTGAGGACTGGGACCCCTGGACAAGTAACTAGGTTACTAAGCACACTTTTAAGGGCAAGATTACTATAGGTAAAATTTGCAATATTAAGCAGATGGCAGACGTTATTAACACAAACTTAATTAATTTTAAAGTTTGAAGACTCAAACAAACTTTATTTTCAAATTGTTACCAATGAATTAGTGTACACTTTTGTTAATTATCGGAGGTGATTTAAATTTAGCGTTGAGTGTTTTTTTTTCACGTGTCAAAATTTCGAATAAAAAGATTTCTATTCATCATCAGGAGAAGGGTGGAAAAACCTGGACATAACAATGAATTTTATGACTTACAGTTGTATGTTGGACAGTGGTATGAAAATAGTCTGATTCTAACATTCTGATGGCTTAAAGTACGTAGGAATTAACAATTAGAACTCTCAATAATAATGCAATATAAATAAATATCTATAGTAATTATAATAAAATTTATTTTACTAATGATGAAATTTTATAATGTATGATGGCCATAGTTTATAAATTTATTTTACTATTTTTATAAAGTTTAATATCTGGTAATCACAACAAATATTTTAATAACTTTGTGAATAAAAATTTACGATGCAAGTAACGAAACAATCAAATTGACTGCAATAGTCAAGTTTAACTTGTTTCATAAATTCCACATTCCAGCCAATACTTCAGTACCGTGTCAGCCATTACATCCAATGTCTTATTTTATGCCGACATGAAGCAACATAGCGCTGTAAAATACTCATATTTTCAGCAGAAGGAGTTTCATCGCGTTGATGTTATTCAATTTCAGGAGAAATTTTCTCCTGTTAACTCACTCTACTTGCCTATAAAACCAGAGAAATGAAATAGTATTAAGGAAGAAAAACTCTAAGGGAAGAAAATCGAACAGTTATAATTGACTTATTTCTCAATAAAATTGATGTATAATGTGAGACAATTATTTTATATATACCAAAATATTAAATTCACTGAAACAATGTTAAACTGAGCCATTTTTTAAATTGAGTGTTATAGATATTGCATATTCAAGGCTTATATTTACTTATTTATCGCCCTGTTACTATTTTAGACTGAGCTAAATTATATAAATGATGAAGACAATAATGAAATACATTAGAATATTTTAAGTTTTTCAAATGGTCAAAAACTCTTTTTCAAAACTTACAGAAGGATGGTAAGTGAAAACCTAATCTAAATTACAAATATCTCTTGATGAATAAACTTTAATAATTATAGCTTTGCTGAGTAAGAATTATCAAACAAGAATAGTTTTAGAAGATGAGTAACAAAATTCTAAAAAAATAGTGAACATTAAGAATAATTGCACTACGCATATTTTAATAAGAATTATTCATATATAAATGATGAGGTTTTAATTACCACCCTTCCTATTTAATATACACTGAGAAAAATAAACAACTCCAACTGATGCACTTAGGTGTTTCGTTTCACTCTATATATAGCTTTGTGTCTAAAGTGAGACACTTTAGTGCATCAAACGATAGTTTGAATGCACTGAAGTGCATCAGTTCGATACACTTCAGTGTCTCGACTATGTGAGTTTGTTAAAATAACTGGAAATTATTCTAATCTTGACAGGTAGAACTGATCGAATTTTCATCCCTTGCCAGAACGCTCAGAGGCTAGTTTTACCTGTCACATGCTATCAGGTTTACCTTACAGGCGTGACTGTTCAGGCTCAACTATCAGGTGCACATGATAGTGAATTGGTGGATTGGTCACGACAGCATATTGGCGATATGAAGAAAACGATAAAAGTTCTTCATTGAAAAAAATTTCATTATGCATCTTTATAATTATATAGGACATTAATCAATACTTTTTTATACTTAAAACTTGTTATAATTGGTTGTTACATTATGAATAGTTCTTAATTTTCATTATAATATAAGATAATATTATCCCATTTTTATTATAAAAATTGAAATATTTCAGTTTAATATCTGTTCAGCCCAATGTCCGTTCCGCCAAATGTTATTCGACGAAGTTTCATTCAGCGAAATGTCCGTCAACCAGATATATCCTATATTATGTAATATAATTATTTGCACGTATGTATTAATTCATTTTATTTTCTATTAAATTTCAGATTTTCACAAACAATAGTATCTATCCTACCGTCTTATTTATAGTTAGAATGGTAGTCGCTGAGATCATCACGTATTCCTTATTTGTCAGTACCTACTATGAATTATCAACAGATCAGACAGATCTGTCACTCCAGGCGTCCAGCTTTGTACAATGTGGCTTTGCTTGTCGATTATATCCAGACTGTGGGGGCTTCACTTGGAATCCCGATCAGGTTATGTGAGAAATGCATTCGTCTTGTCTATGTTTTAACATTTTCTGTCAAGTTGTACCCTTACTATTTCCAGACTAGAATTATTCTGAAATGTCAGCAATGTTTGGGATGTTCCGTAATATTTAAGTTAAATTGAATTTTAGGTACTTATTACTACCACCACACAAAATATCTTCATTTATTGACCCATATTCTTATATCGTAATATATCTAGAGTATATCAATTTTCTGAAATACATATATTGCAAATTTCCACTATAATTGCCCATTAATTGGAACATTAATTGGCCTCTGAATCAATCAGGTCTCAGTTGCAATGCATTCCGTACAGTTAAAGGAAAATTTGCTGTCTGAAAACTGGGATCATTTTTACAGTATATTGATTTTATTAAAGAACAATAAAAGCAAATTTAGAAATTATGAATACTAATATGTGTATTGTATTTATTAAAAGCGAAAACCATCGTTCACCGTTGTAAAATGATACAAACATTATTAATTTTAACAAGCTTAGGCAATTATTTTAACCTGATATTTGAGCGGAGAATTCGATATCGAAATTTTCAATATGAGATATAAAAATTGACTTATAAGTTTGATGTATCGGATCGGGAGAATTAGCGAAGGAAACAAAGTACAAAATTAATGGTCACATATAATTCCGAAACCGAAATTTCCGACCACCTTTCTGTACACCTTAATCATCCCTTTCCCCCTAACATATATGCTCACTGTATCGAACTCACTCAGCCCAATGTCCGTTCCGCCAAATGTTATTCGACGAAGTTTCATTCAGCGAAATGTCCGTCAACCAGATATATCATATATTATGTAGTATAATTATTTGCACGTATGTATTAATTCATTTTATTTTCTATTAAATTTCAGATTTTCACAAACACTTACAAATTATTTAATAGCAGAAATTCTAATTTCGTATAGTATGTATTTTTCAGTGCTATATCATCTACCAGAAGTAAATTTAGTTTAATTGGAGAAATAAATGAAAATCGAAGTTCAAATCACTACAGTTAAAGTTTAATTAAATATAATTCGGTTTATATGTACTATTAATGCTTATTACCTAAATTTTTTTAAGCTCTTTATACAATCAAATTTTTTTATTTTTATTCTGCTTTATCAATGTTATCGAGAGTTGGTTTAAACGAAGATCATGCGAGCTGATTGTCATAAAAATGCTCTTACCAGTGAATTACATTATATATTTTTATTTATTTTTGATTCTTTACTCATTTAAACCAGATTCCGAAGTGCACCTTGATTTCTCAACAACCTGGCGTTCCTGGGACAGTTAACACAAACATCTTCCGAATGTCTACTTTGAGAGGGAAGAAATTTATAGAAATGCCTCACAATGACGGCCTAGTCACATACCCGTAAGATTATTAAATGTTTACGTTTCTCAATTTAAACTCTGAATGAAAATGATTTTTGGTTATCTTGCAATGATTAAAATGTTCAAATAGTCTATTCAAAGAGCTTAAACTATCAGAACACTATGTATTGCTACTTCTAAGAGTATTACCTATCTGAGCTACAACTTTGTTACAGTTTCAGGATAACAGACTATATCGTATGTTACATCTAATTAGATTACACTAACAAGTCGAAAACTGAAAAAAATAAGTTGTTATTATGCACAAAACACCATTATGTCAGAGCATGCAATACTAATATGAAATATATTATTTCAAAATATGTAAACTATCACACTAATCATAAATGCCACTGAAAATAACTAGGTGGCAACCTTCAGTTGGTTTTTGTTTATATTTTCAATCCCAAAATAAAGTGTCTCCTAAACAGTATTCCTACTGTTTGCTATTCTCTTTCACATAGTACAAATACATTAACATTTTTTTTGTGTTTACAGGCAGTGTGAAAGTAAGTGCACAAACGCAGGCGGTACGATGCTGCCACCACCAGTAAACATTCGGGTTAGTATTATTGAACTGTAAGAGCAGAGGCGTAGTTTGAGTTTTTGCTCGAATTGGGCAGCGCTCATATATTCCATTAAATTTTAGGGCATTATATTTTAATATTTACTTATATTCCTTATTAATAATGTATTACTCCTATCCTGAATTCTAACTCAAGTGAAATCAAACTGTTGTTAAATCCAGTTATATGTAATACGTAGACTGAAAAGCAAGAAACAAGAAATGATACATTGTACGAAATTGCACTCCTAATTATTGCACAAGCGTATAATTTACTCAAATAATATACCTAAATCAATAATTATAATATGGAACAGAGTTTATTATTGGTAAATTCCTAGGTACGTGAACTAGGAACCGATCCAAATACCCCCTTCCTAGTTCACGTCCCTAATTGACTTAGGGACGTGAACTAGGAAGGGAATATTTATAAATTAATTTTTCTTTAATTCAATTACCTTTTATCTAATTAAAATATGTTGTAATAAAATTTAGTATCGTGACTACTTATACAAATGATACCAAAATGAATATTTGAAATTGTAATTAAGCAAATTGAAAATTATCTCTTTTCAAAAACTAATTGAAATATAAATATTCTTGTTTTTAAATGGTTATTATAACAAAATTATTAATTTAAAAATACCCTCTTCCTAGTTCACGTCCTTAATTTATTTAGGGACGTGAAATGGGAAGAGGGTAATTGGATCGGTTCCTAGTTCACGTCCCTAAATGAAATAGGGACCGAATTATTAATACCATATGATGTAAAAGAATTAAAAATTTCCAAAGTAAAATAACTAATTCAATTATTCATTCATATCTACTGACGTTAATAACATTTATTACTCTTTTTACCAACAGGAGTGGACTATGTACACCATCAGGACTAGAAAATCTTTGTTCCTCGGATTGGAGGTAGAAGATGGAGTAGCGGTTGACGTCTTTGGGGTGCAGTATTCCACCAGTGACCCGATCTTTAATGATTACTGGATACCCGGAAATCCAAGGACGGTAAAGAGTATCGTGATGCTCAGACTGAATCAATTGGAATGTGGCCACGACTATCATTATCGACCCGTTGATATAATCTGTCTAGAAAACTGAGGCTCTCGTTATCTGCAAAATTAGAATTGGATTATTTGAAAATGATTTATTGTGCCCATGAAAAATTTAGCTTGTGAAAAAAATGAATATTAAATGAAATTCAAGCTCTACTTATAATGTTAAATTTCATGCTCAAACTAATTTAATGTTAATCTTTTGATTACCTATATTTTACATATGTAGCAATTTACCACATTTCACTGAACACTCAATACTATATGATTTATCATTCATTTACAAACTAATGCACTACACTGATTATCTATGAGTAAAATTTATCAACTTTAATGAGTAGAGTATATGTATTCATAACTCATAACTATTTGTTAGTATTTAACATTAATATAGCATCAATATGAATTTAGTCACGATAATGTATATACAATATTACGTAAATTGATAAATTGTCTTATTTAAAAAGTGATGCATGCATATATTTGAACACGTTCCTCTATAGAATATGCGGAGTCGTGATAACCTACACCTTTCTTGAACCAGTAACATGTATCTGTAATCAGTCAACGCTTGTAGCATTCTAAATTAGCTAAAATATATTAGAAAATCTTAGATCTGAAACAAGTCATGAAATAATGGAATGTGGAATCGTTTCCAACGGAGTAATAAAAAATTTAATAGAGATTCTTGTTCTAATAATTATCTTTTTCTATGTGAACTCTTCAAAGAAATTAGGGCTGAATGACTTTTTAGAATTCTCGTCGATACTGTTGGTTCAAATATATTAGTAGTGTGGTCTGGCCCAACCAAGTTATGGACGGCTTAGCTCATTAGTGGTTTCCCGTTAAGTTGCTTAGAAGTATATCATATACGAGGCATGGAATTATGTAACTATAGTGTTCAATAGCGGTTCAGTCAGGTTCAGTCTTTAACTGAGATTGGCTCTGGCCCATCTCAGGCAAGTCACCCTTCCACCATCTGTTGTATCTATATAATAAGACTGTACTACCAAGAGAAAATAAATACAGTGTAACTTTGAATTGGATTGATTAGACCTTAAATCTTTGTTCAATACAACGCTAATTTTGTGATGTAGAATATTATAATTATAGCAACAAGACTCTTTAAAAATAACCTCTTAACCCCAAAATCCAAATGTCTTTTGTTATATTATTTTGGCGCTTAAATAAAACGGACCACGAAGTTAGAAAAAGCCTCTGCGAAATTTCAAAAAATAAGAAAATATATCAAAGGCTTCACCATGGAGTTAAAGGGGCAGTTCAGTCAAAATCAAACTATCGCCAAATTGGTCTTAAATCGATTTAGATTATTTATTTATGTAACATTAGAATATTCGTTGTTTTTAGAAATGTTTATATAAAAAGCATATTGTAAATTAGTGGCACCATTTGTGGACTGTGGTGGACCGCGTAACTAATTATTGTAGTACGTAAACTAAATGATAACCAGTCCCAGACTTGAATCTTGAATCTGTCATCACATGTTTGAAAATGGTGAAAAGAATTTGTGAAATTGAAAACTGTCCTTCGAGACAATTAGACTTAGTTTTGAAAAGAAAACCATCTCTCCATAAATTAGTAGTTAATACTGTTGATAGAAAAATTGTTTACATGTTATCAGCTGTAAAATGTAAACAAATAGTACAGAGTGGTGGCGCCATCTGTAGGAGGACGCAGGAACTAAATCGAATTTATAAAATATGATATATATCGCTTATTATATTTTTTTTCAACCTTTCAATTATACAAGAATGCTTTATTCTTACTAAGTGAAATCAAAAATTGACTGAACTGCCCCTTTAAGACTTTTTTTTAAAAGTCCTCCTGCTAGAAGAAGCAAACCTTCTTTAAATAATTTGAAAAAAAAACACTTTTGGTAGCCTTTTTTCCGATATACAACAAATGATGAATAAAAATGCATAATTAATTAATTAATTTAATTGTCACCAAAGTTAACATAACAGTGGTCATATCAACGAAAAACGATTTCCATATCAACAACTATGCAGTTTTTTCAATCTATTCAGTAGTAGAGTAATAATGTCCTACTTCTCCATTGTAAATCTTCGTTTCCCAAGTTCCAACTACAGAGAGATGTCAAAAGAAAGCATCTTGTTTTTATGACATTTCTACCGAAGTCATTGCTATAAGTCTGCGTTTCTCGCGCTACAGATGGTTTCGTCAGTTTATTTCCATTCGGTCTGCAGCTGAAAAGCCAACATGTTTAAAGAATTTCACGCACAGATATGTACCTTTATTTAAATTAACTATGCATTTATATTCATTTAATTACTTTATTTTTTTTGACGGTTTCTAGTATTGAATTAAAGTTTCAAGTTCGGTATATGATCATTAATCGAATTTGATTAATAATTGTTAAATATTATCTGTTACATATCAGAAGAAAAAGCTTACAAAAAGTGTAGATATATCTTCATGAATAATTATGTGTTTTATAATATAAAATCACATAATTAATCAATACCTGCGAAACCTTGACTTGCCTAATGAAAGTAAATTCTTACGAAAATATTATTTGAATATAAAGATAATATATGAAAGATTGTAATTAGTTCAATTATTTATATGTATGTATATTATAGCTATGTCGCATTTAGACCATGAAATAATTGTAAACTGTTTGGAAAGAACCTATCACACACACAAAAAAAAAATCGAAAAATTAAATCATTCATACTTATCAGTTGAATCTATGATAAAATATAGAAGTAATAAAATCTAAATGTTGGTTACTGATTAAACAGTTTTTCTATGTTTACTCAGTTTGGCTATCACTCGATATATGTAATTAGTATCAGTATTATTATCATAATATTAATTGCAAACCATAAATATATGTAGTTAATATATAATCGTCATTGATATAAAGTGACATACAATTGATCTTAAAATGTATAGGGAGTAAAGAACCCTGTGCTATTCGTGGACTAATAGAATAATACTATTTAAAATGTTCATAATAAATGATCATTCATAAATTACTTAGGATAAGTCAAGATATAGTATTCTGATTTATAGGAAGGTTATTTAGAAAAATGCATTCGTATTTGGAATTAAAAAGCGGACAATTCATCCATGGACATTTCGTCAAACGGATATTTCGTCCAACGGACATTTCGTCCAGCGGACATTTCGTCCAACAGATATTTCATCCAACAGATATTTCGTCCAACAGACATTTCGTCCAACGGATATTTCGTCCAACAGACATTTCGTCCAACGGATATTTCGTCCAACAGATATTTCGTACAACGGACATTTCGTCCAACGGTAGGTATAGTAGGTTTGTTGTATAAATCTGAGCATCATGCAGAGACTTAGAATGATATAATACTACATCACGGTAACTGGCTTCATTCTCCCTTACCTGTCTCCTTAGGGGGATGCTTAACAGCGAGACATCACGCTAGGTTGGGCTGAAACACATCATTTAGACCACAAGTTTTCTACTGTGTTCACTAAGATGGTTAGATTAGACCTATTTGCTTCATCTCGATTACTGAAAACAACGAACAATGGGGAAATTCGGAAATATCACTAGAGGTTAATTTAGGGCTCGAAGAAAAAATAATTGAGACGTATGCATTCTCACGAAGATGATAATAATAGTAAATACTATTTATTTAATTCGTTCATATGAAATTCTCAAAAACACCAGAAACAGTAAACAAATAATTACTCCAATTTCTAAATATCTTTTGTTATTGTAACTTAAATACATACATATATACTCCAAAATTAAAACGGTTCGTCTATATATATTTTCAGAACTGCACAATAATTGAAATGTATTAATTATTCTATCATACATATGTGTATGATGAACATTATGTTGAATCATGTTTTAATGCTCTATTCAGATATACCTTCCTATTGTGATTCCAAAGGAAAGAGGTAATTCCTTTTCTAATTTGGTGATATCATGCAAATGGCCACTTGGAAACAATATAACAAGTAATTCTTTTGCAAACATGGTGATATAAAATGGCTAGTAGGTAACAAACCGATAATTCCTTTTATAACTTGCTGATAACAATTAGATACAATTGATTTGGTAATTTGATGATATTATGTGTTTACTTGGTAACAGGAACATACAATTCCACAGATAATTTAGTGATATAAAGTGGCTACCAAATGAGGTAGTGAAGAGTAAATTCTTTCCATAATTAGCTCTTTGAAGTACCTTCTCTGTTTCCAGACTTTGTAATGCTCTTGAGAGACTCTCTTCGCAAGAAAAAGAAACTTGTATACTTAATTAACTCTTAGGTAAGATGCAGCAAGAATATTAGTGTGGGAATATCATTAAAATTTGAAGTGGATAAAGAAAAAATATATATATTTAGTTTTCGTAAAGATTGCATACAAAAATTGTGCCTGATAGGAGGCCATAATTTTTCTTTGGATCATAAAATAAAATAAAATAAAATAAAATAAAATTCATGAATATAATAAACAGTATTTTTTGACTCTACAGAGTTTTTTTGAACTCAAAACAAATTTTGAGTTATAAAAGTTTTTTTGGGGGCATCTTCTCTGACTCACCCTGTACAAAATGAAAACTTGAGAAAATGGAGATAGTACTAATAAATATCTTGAATTTTGTACATTATTAATGATATTTGTAACTTTTTTCGTTGTTTCCCTTGCTCTTCAATTTTAATAAGATTTCCACGAACGAAAACAATGAATCTAATTCTAATTGACTAGTTATTATTATGGCTAAATAAAAATAACTAATTTCAAATACGTTTCCACTTTTTGAAATGTTAGTACATACAATTCTGTACTCTACTAGATCCTATGACACAGCATTTTTCTAGAAACAGGAAATGGATTTCAGAAACTCAATTATGATGCTCAGAACTACGAAGCGTTTTTAAATAATTTGTAAGGTTAGCTATTTAAAATAACAGATAGAAGTTCAAACCATATTTTGTTTAGATTTTAGAATATATATTATACACATTTCAAATTATATGAATTTGCAGTCATTATTACGGTGTTCAAAGAAGTACAGTGATGGACTTTATTTTAATAGGACAAAGTTTACTATTTTCATAAAAATATTAAATCCAATTGATTTATATATTCAATTATACATGCACCCAATTTTCAAATATCTATATAAAGGATTAGTATTTTTAATTGCGACATTTTCGAACAACGAAATTTTCGAATTCTGGAAAAGTATCAAATATTATACAGATTATATCTAAATTGTAAATCATAACATTTTATTTCATTTCTTTCATGTATATAAAGAGCACATTATGATTTTCATTTTTCATGAGTTCTTTCAAGCTATTGGTATTAAAATTAAGCGTCTGTGGTTTGAGGCCGAAGTTAGTTAATGTGCCTCAATATAACTTCTTAAATATAGGAGTTAATTATGGATTGTTCTCAAATAACTTATTCAATTTTCTTTACACTAATTCATAAATCAGATACATATAGTTTTGGTGTTAAAAAGTAACTAGCTTTTGAGTTATGGATGTTTTTTAATCGGGGATTTTTTTCGGGTTCACCCTGTATAAGATTTCGATTTAAGAAATTAATAATGTGCCCATAGTAAATAAATAAATTTATCTACATATATAATATTAATTATATTGACTAGCACAATCTCTGTTATTTTCCAACCTTAATTATTGTAATGAAGGAGTGAATTATGGCAATTGTTCTTATCGTTAGTTTTTGCGTAAAAAATAATAGCCTTTTAATACAATGAACTTATAGAAAATAATAATTATTCAGAGTTTTCAAAAGAATAAATAAATATAAATATATAGTATCAATGATATTGATCGAATAAATAATTTACAGTTGAGAAATAATTCAACGGTGAATGATTATATGAAGTATATTATTATTTTTCCTAGTCATTTTATTTATTACAGAATACTATCTATACACGAGTAATAAATCACTGTCAACTATTTTCATTAAGTTGTATATCTCTGTTTTAGTAATAGCATTGCACATTAAATTCACAGGTGAACAATTCAATATTATATATATTCTATTTTCAATGTAATTCTTTTTAATAAGTTTTACTTCAATACAAATTCATTGTTTCGAATTGCTTCCATAGTATCACAGTGGTTCTCTTGGTGATGACTAGGGTTGTGACAGTATGCGTTTAAAATCATAGATCATTAAAATATTGTTGATGGACTGTATTAAAGACTATTCAATCGTTCTAAACCAGCGATATAAAGTATTCGATACCATTTCGTTTCGTCTATGATATTCTGAAGATCTATGTTTTAAAACGCATATTGTAACAACCATTCATAAGATCTATGTTTTTAAACGCATATTGTCACAACCCTAGTGATGACTAACACTGATATTCTGTTCAATTATTGAATTGATTTTACTTACATTGATATCATTATTAGTTTGCATATATTTATTTTATATAATATAAATTAAAATTAGTGTATCAGAATGAAAATATTTATTGAATAAAAAGAACACAAATATACATAGAACTCAAACCCCTATGTATTACGTAAGTAAAAAATAACTTTTTTGGGCAAGTTGAGCTGATTTGATTTGGTTACAGTATATATTGATACATCTTTGGTTTGAGTCTGAATATTTCTAATATAATTTCAGTGGATGTATAGTCATGGCATCTGTAAAATTAAACGACAGTAGACTTTCTTAAAGTTTTATATGATGCATTGTATATATTCAAACATTATTCATTGTTCTGTCTGAATAAAAATCATTATTAATGAAAAGAAAATTACCCACACAGAAGAAAACATTTAAGTGATTCAAAATGAATATATTTAAGACAGTCAGTTTAAATAAACTTTAAAGGTCCCCTCAACTCTAATTTTTTCATTAGAACTAATGTTACTGATTATAAAACTGCAAACCATTTCAAATTTGGTTTTATAGTTCTATTATATGTAATTTAAGATTTTTTTCCGTTCTTTCTACAACACCTCTGAATTCCAAGCAAAGAAACAGCCCCTTGTGCGATAATCTACTAGATCCGACAAATTCAAAACAATAACAAAGCTGATTCCAAGGTAATGCATCCATATAATTAATCCAAGTACCTAATTAAGTATTTCTTACTAATAGTTATAGTTTTCATAAATCATAACATTTTTCCTATCTAGAGAGCTGTAATTTCAAAACACTGCATTTGAATAGGTATGGACTATGTGTGTACGAACGAACATACGTACTCAGTTAGGGGGCCTTTATCTTCTTATGAATCTCAGAATGAAAAAAGTAAAATGTGAATATTTTTTATATAATTAATTGTGAACAGAATACTTGATAGATTTAAATTCTGTTTACTGATTTATGTTATATAACCTTAGCTCTACATATTTAAAGCAATTAAAGATTTTTTAATTTAGAGTGGAGAGGACCTTCAAATATTTACAGTGTACATTTTATTCGTAATTTATTTTGTATAAAAAATAGCTGATTATAGGAAATATATCTTAATATATCTTTAATTAATATCTATGGTAACTACAACAAATACTTCTATTAACTTACAAATCAACTTTGAAAATTATAACCACCAATTTACTAATTTGAATTTATGAAATCTAAGGTAATCACAACAAAAATATTTATTATAATAAATATCTACTGTGGAACCAACACAAAATTCAAAATCATTATCATAAGCAATACAATTTTTTTTATCATATATTCCACATTCCTGCCAATATTCCAGTAATGTGATTCCTGACCTAAAACCAAATAGCAAAGTGAAATACTCAAATTCTCAGCAAATGGTACATCAGTTTGATGTCATTCAATTTCAGGATAGGTTTACTCTTCTTAACTCAATCTATTTGCTTATCAAACCAGAGAAATGAAATTGAAGATGGGAAATTCTCGGTACAGAAATTTGTACAATTGAAATTCACTTAATCCACTTTTTTTCAATAAAATATGGTATATTTGAGAGCGTTTCAAATTACATGAAAGTATATGAATTGTATATTTCAGTTTTATATTAACCCATAATAATGTTCCATTATAATTTTAGAATTAACAAAACAATATGAATGACAAAGGTAGAAATCATGCAAATATATTTTGAGTGATAAACCTTGTATAAATATAACTCCGAATTATAATATAGTTATTTGCACGAATATTTCACTATTATATTTCAGACTAACATAAAATATAGCTTCAGTCCAAACGAGTGAAATTAAGTTAAAATGGTTGTCGTTGAGTTTATGACTTATTCCCTAATAGCCAGTACCTACTATGAGCTATCACCACATGAAACAAGTCTGTCTCTTGAGTCATCCACCATTTTCCAATGTGGCTATGCGTGTAAATCTTATCCAGACTGTGGGGGCTTCACTTGGAATTCCGATCAGGTTACGTTAGATAAGTATTTTTGTTTTTAATTTTTTAATTTTTGTCAATTTTTGAGTTTGGTCATTTTTTAAGTTTGGTCATTTGTTGAGTTGACATTTTTTAAGTTTTGTCATTTTTTAAGTTTTTGTCATTTTTTAAGTTTGGTCATTTTTTTAAATTTTGTCATTTATGAAGGTTTGTCATTTTGTAAGTTAAGTTTTATGCTTTGAGTAATCTATGAGACTATGATTAGTACAAAATGGCCAAATCTGTTGGACCTTTTACATTTATGTAATTTATCCAAGTGAACATTCCACATTAGGTCGTGAAAATAATTGCCATTATAGGGGTGAATAATATATAATTTAACTTATATATAATAGTTTTTACTCGTTACTTGTCTATATTTCAGCATATACACTTGTCAATATTTAGTCTTTTCTTGGATGAGCAATCACTTTAATATAAACAATAATGTCATGTTTGGTTTTGCAAAATGTTACACGAGAGTTGGTTCTAATAGAATAACAAGCGAGCTGAGTGGCATAGTGGTAGACTACACCTTTAATTGATTAATAACCTTTCATTTTTTCACTAATGATTCTTTATATTATAAATCAGACTCCGAAGTGTGTCCTGATTTCTCAACATAAAGGCGTAAATGGTGCAGTGAACACAAACATCTACCGAATGGCTATTCTGAGAGGGAAGAGACTGATCGAATTGCCGCACAACGACCAGTTACTCTCTTACCCGTGAGATTTTAAAATCTTTCTGTTACAAAATTAGAACTCTGATTATAATTCGATTATGTTGACCTTACTTTAAAGTATAACATTTAAAATTTCATATTCAAAGAACTGAAATAGATCGATGAATGCAATTCTGAGTGACAAGTATGCTGCAATTTAAGGATTACAGAGAACATATATAATTATGTTATTTATGAAAAGATAACAATAATAAATCATTTACTTCTAATCACATAAGATTGTAAATTGAAAACTTGAACAAGAAAATTATGCGCATGTCATACTGAAGTCATATCATGCTATGCTGTTTTTGAATATGTTATGATTGGTTATTGTTCCTAATACTTATAAATGTCACAGATTGTTTCTGTTTTGCTAATTGATTTACATAACAAAGTAAAAAAAAATAGGCAATTTTCCTTCTGTTTGCAGGGAGTGTATAAGACTGTGCGCAAACGCCAACCTTGCGATGCTGCCACCACCAGCAAACATTCGGGTTAGTAATATTGAACTGTAAGATCAAAATTATCCTTAGGGGCAGCGGCCCAAATTTCAGTTATTTCACATTGGTCTAGTGATTATTATATTGAGGTGAATCTCCACATCTTCCCAATGATTGAAATGAATTTTCCATTATCATGGCATACACTGATTATTTTTTGAACATGAAGTATTTCTATTTGAATTGACTGCTTTTGAAATTGTAACAACTAATAAATTTAGATTGTATATCTGAAGATAGGTAGGGTAAATTACTAATTATCGGTCAGTTTCACATCTTCGGTCATATAAGAAAACACGATATTACAATTGTTATTTAATTTTATTTTAGTTGGTATCCATGATACCTGCAGGTATCATGGATACCAACTACAATAAAAATCAAATAACAATTGTAATATCGTGTTTTCTTATACATATGACCGAAGATGTGAAACTGACCGATAATTAGTAATTTACCCTAATTTTACAAGCTAAAATTACTCTATCTATTTACAGGAGTGGACCATGTACATGATTAGGAGCCGATTTAACGCTTATCTCGGATTGGAACTGGAATTAGGAGTAGTTACTGAGATATCTGGACTGCAGTATCCCACCACTGACCCAATCTTTGATGGCTACTGGAAGACTGGACATCCAAGAACGATAAGGAGTATCGTCATTCTCAGACTCAATGAATTGGAATCTGGCTACTCACATTTCACTCGACCCATCAATGTTATTTGTGTTGAAAACTGATTCTCTCGTTGTTCGTATAAATGGGATTAGGTATTTGAATATGTTTTGTTGTGGAATCGAATTATCAAGATAATAAAGGTTAATAATTTAATTAGTAAAGGGCATCAAACTAGACTTATTAGTATAGGAGTTTCTCGATTCCACCACAATAAAAGTTCATTTTCCTCTATATATTGCATTTATAGAAAATAAACACATTTCACTCATGACTTAATACTATAATAATGTGTAAGAATAAGCGGAGTCGCTGACCCCCCTGGGTCCTAAATTTCCCACCGACCACCCAGCGTTAACAAAACACCACAACGTTATTCTACAAATAACAGAAAATACCATATTTTGCAGACCGAACCTGCGTTTTTGTTCCAACACAAACAACGTTATCTCGGCAAACACCGTGCCATCAGAATACAGTCTGGTCTCAGATTGTTAGAATTTTAATCTAACAAATAATCTTCAGCTACGATTGCCCACTAAATAAACCACTTAGCTGTATTACAGACGAAGAGAATTCACCCTCCAGGAAAGACTTTCCAAGCCTCAGATTCCAACAAAGAAATTCTAGCTAGTTCACAGAAAACGATTGACACAGAAACAATAATGGTCAGTCAACCTTACGCTATGAACTCTCTAATACTACTGCCTTTCAAACCGACGCACTAGTGCGAATCCAGCTTCGTTAGATATCACTCAGGTACCAATATACAAAAATTGTCACCTAATTTTCCCCACATAATGTATTGCACTGAAGTTTTAATGTTTTTTCTATGAATTCAATTTGAATACCAATTTTAACTCATTTCTGCCTAGCGGTACAGTAACATCATGGTACAATATTGCATCATACATTTCTCTAGAGTTCAGAGTGTGAAAAGCCTATACAAGGGCGTTAGGGATGCTCATTAGATGTTCTACAACACATTTGTGTAAGTTCAGCCCCTCATGATTTCCAATCTGTGCTCTGCTGTCTCTGTAAAATACATGTTACTGCCATTAGATAAAAACATTGACTTCCAAGAAATAAAAGCTATTATTTTGCAAGTTTCTCTCAAGAAAATGTTATTTTGGTAGCTGCATATGGTGAACAAGGTTTGAACTGACTTTTCTAGTTAAATTTCATAATTGGATTATCCTCTGATTTTTCTACATATAATTTTATATTTGCTGTTCCGTATAAGGCACGCTAGGCTGATATGAGTACTAATTTTCTATTCTCACATTTGTTATAAAAAACCTTGTGTATCTTACAACAATCCATTGGTGTGTTACATCGTGTATCCTATAGCAATCTATTGGTGTGTTACTTCGTGTATCCTATAGCAATCTATTGGTGTGTTACTTCGTGTATCCTATAGCAATCTATTGGTGTGTTACTTCGTGTATCCTATAGCAATCCATTGGTGTGTTACATCGTGTATCCTATAGCAATCGATTGGTGTGTTACCTAGTGTATCCTATAGCAATCTATTAGTGTGTTACTTCGTGTATCCTACAACAATCTATTGGTGTGTTACCTAGTGTATCCTATAGCAATCTATTGGTGTGTTACTTCGTGTAACACATCAGTAGCACTCTACTGCTGTGTTACCTCGTGTATCCTATTACACTCTATTGCTCTATTAATACGTTACGCTGTGTATTCTACAGCACTCTATTGGTGTGTTACTTCGAGTATCCTATAACACACTATTGGTGTGTTACATTGTGCATCCAATTGCACTCACTGAGTCACTATATTGATGTGTCAACTCGTGTAAACTATTGCACTCTATTGGTGATATATCTCGTGTATGCTATAACACTCTATTGGTGTATTACCGCGTCTATCCTATTTGGAACAAAAGAATACGATGTGAGAAGAGACCTACCTCCACATTCTCATATTGTTTTTTCTTGCATTCTAAATAGTAGTCAAACTTGAGGTAATATGTTTTAGAATATTGTGAGATTCTAATTAACAAATTTGTTACTACGCTATGTCTTGAATCTTTGTTTGGATTGTGTCATTTTACAGCATTTTTATAAAATTTCGTTAAAATATCAAGAAGAATATGTATTTGTATTAATTTTTGATTCACAGTTACCTAAAAGTGGAATGGAACTTGTGTTTTCATATATAGATATGTGTACTTCATTTACAGTCATTATTCTTTCGACATGAACATTTTGTACTCGAACGTATGTATGTTCCATATCGTGTTCTATTATAGCAATACTATTGCAGGGATATGTGAACTGATGCATTTTTTAAATTAATTATGTAAAGCCAACATAAGAAAAATTCAAAAATTAAAATAATCATACAATAAATTAATTCGGGCAGGATTTGTTTAGCATTCATCAATAATTTGGCATCAATATTTATCTTACTAAACCTAAGTTACTAAACTGTTTTATTGATGAAATGATGCAAGAAAATTAGTTTAGACTCTTCAACAGAATTTAATACAATGTATACCGAATTTCTAAGTTAAGAAAAATCACTTCAAGTGAATTATATCATTTATAAATTTATACTAACCAGGTTCTCCCGTGATCATTACATTTCTAAACGGTAAATACTCGAATTATTCTTCCGAACTAATAACTAGAATGTGAATCTAAATACTTGAACTGATGGAAACAAATTGCTTGTCAGGTGCCACCAGATCTGCTGATAAATGACTGCCAGTCTAGAAATTTGCATTCACATTAGCCTAATTGTTTGTTAAAGTACTTAAAAGTGATCTCATGAAAGGAAGAGAAATTATAATCTTTCAACAATCTATTCAAATTATATTTACTTTCATACGGAAATTTATGAGAAATCACATTTAATATTATAAGGACTCTATTTCCATGATTCAGTATTCTGCGGCCCAATGTCAATTCATTGTTTGACTGGTTAGATTATGTAGCATTTCAGCAGGTTTCTCTGATTTCAAATACTAATTATGGAACAGATTGGCTCATTTGTGATCGAGTGTTGAAGGTTATATGAGAGTGAGTTGAATATTTGGAATTAGAGACAATGCATTGTGGTTTGAATTGCAGAATTTAGTTAAACTGCGTCATAAATACAGCTCTTATTTCTATTCTAGTTAATTATCGGGATTTGATAAACATGTAAGATGATATTCTAAACAATTTAGTTTATAAATGATATATTTAAGTTTTGTGCAATAAATTAATCAGTACTAAATAGATTACATGGTATGATAATATATTAAATCTATCTTGGTTTCCTGAAGAGTTTAAATTTGACGATTTTTTTTTGTCAAATTACATTTGCATTTCTATTTTTGAATTTACGATCGATTAAACAAATAAACACTATATGTCACGTCTGTATTTGTTTTTAATCTTGTTTAAATACATAAAATGTTGAAAAATCTTTAAATTCACTTAACTCTTTCATAAATTGCAATATATGTAGGTTTAAAATTCTGGAAGAGCCTTCGAAACTTTTTTCATTTCTCGCTTGATTTCATGCCCCATTTATTTACTTCGATGCTACAAATTGTAGTTATGATACGAATGTTAGCTATGATACGAATTGTAGTTTTGATTCAAACTTTACAGTGTATACGTATACTATATTCTGTACATCGTCATGATAATTTATGTAATGTATTGGTATAATATAAATTATACAGATTTAGATATAATTTAAGCTGTGTAATGTAAAATAGAAGCAGGATCTGTATTGCTATATACATTACGTAATTAACCTATTGCGTCATCCCATTCCTGAATTTCTTCAAACAAAAATATATTTAGAGAGATAAAATGAATATAAAAATGGGCTTTTCTTTATTCCTAACAGAAATATCTATTCATTAATGATAACAATATTTCAGAGGAAGATTCGTAAGTTCAAAGTTGGACATTACAGCTGTTATTCAAATTTCTCACGAGGTTATTATATGTAACTGTGGGATTCTATGCTTAAAGAAAATTAATTTAACTATATTTCAAACATTTGTGTCAATTTCATATTTAATATTAAAGTTATCAAGAATGTTATAATTTTTTTGAAGATACTTAAAATTTACCAGTAAAATTTGATGATAAAACTCTCTTCAAAATTAAAACAATAATTGCTAAATTTATTTGAAATTGAATTATCTAAATAAGAATATAGTACATCAAATGGAGTCTTCATCTTTTTAACATTTTGGTACACTGTATTCCGTACTCTACTAGATCCGACGGAACATCTTTTTTTAGAATCACAAAAAGGACTACAGAAACTCAAACAGAACTGTGTAAACTTTTCTATAATTCGTACTGTGAGCTATGTTTAATAATAGATGGAAGTTTGAACTGTGTTTGGCTGAGAATGTATGTACAAAAATAAGCACTGCAATGGTGTTGAGATCATAAGATTTAGTTACCAATTTTGTGAGAGTAAAATTTAGACTACGATGTACGTCACAGTTTACGTAGTAAAATACTAAACCGTTTAACGACCACTTTCTTTTCGGGAGGATATTACAAAAACATCAAATAATGTTTTTATTTAATCCATATAATCATATTCCAGCAATAATAAGCGTAAAAATAAATGTGGACTGTGTCACATAATGATTTGAGATTTTGAACCCACAAGGTTTTTCCCATTTAATACTTGACTTCAAAAAAACGACAAATGATTTTTTTTAACTTATTCTTTATTAAAAATCTATCTAATATTGATCTATCAGAAAAAAAATTAACATACAGTATTTCTTGGGCGGTAAAGGCCAGGTTAACGGTTTATTGTAATCATATCAAACTTCAAACTTCGAAATATATACTTCTCATTGAAATCAATAGTTTTAATAATTGAAGTGTACTGCATATCGTCCAGAAGCAACTGTTTTAATACAATATAAAATAGTATAATGTTAGTTTGTTACTCTATTTAATTTAGTTTCATTCCAGTGACTCTAATAATGCAACATTATTCATTATTATTTTCTCAATAAATAATACCTGTGTAGAATTGAATATATGTGCAATTACACAATATTCAACATCCATACGATATTAGATATGTTAACTATTTCCTGCTGAACTTCTTACAATAATCATTGTAATCCATATAAGTAATTTCGTATTAAATTTGATAGTCATCATGTAAATTATTATTATCACATTGTGAGGTGTAATATATTACATTGTTAAATAATTCAATATACTTCATTAAAGTTATTCGGGCAGTTTGTGTAGACATTATTTAATTTACTCTATGAAGAAATAATTAAAGAAAAATAATCATATAGACTAAATATTAAACATTCAATATCTTCCTTTAGCTAATATTATCTCAATAAACGGATAGTGGTAAAAATCAATTGCTTGAGTATTATTTTATATTTTATTAATAAGTATATATACTGAAGATCAATCGATGAATATAGAAAATATATACCGTTTATACTAGACAAATGCATTTTTTTCTTTAATTAAATATCCATGTTTACACTCCATTTTCTTAAATCAATGGTCAGTCACATTATTATTATAACGTTATTATATCATTTATATGATTTTATATCATATGCTGGTGTGAACTCGTGCAAAGTGTCTTAATACGTGTCTTCGCCAAGTAATAATACGTTTCTTCACCACGAATTTCCACGATGAGGCCTGAGTGAGAAGATTGTATTTATAACATTTGTTGTCATATTGGTTGAAGCAAGTGAGATACACAAATAATGAATTAATAGTTAATTATTATTTTCCATATTGCAGGAAAGAAATAATTTTTTCAAATATGAAATGGAACGTCATTTTATAATGAAACTGTAGATCTTTTGAAAGTTAATAAAATAATAATGGACATTCATAGTTAATTTAAAAAGTATAACTATTAGGTAGAATAATGAATTATAATTTAGTTCTTCTATACAACATGATAATATTACAGAGAATATTTTAGCACCACTCTTATACAAAATTTCTGCTACAAAACTGCCTTGTGCTGCCATTCGGGTTTCAAATTGAGAAATAGAATTAAAATATACTAAGAATAGTAATTGAGGTTTGTTGTGTGTGTGACAATCTAAAATAATATTGAAGACAATAATTGAAGAAAGTAAAATTATAAAAAATGTTTGTTGATTGGCAAATAGAAAAAAACAAGTAATCAGTTATTTAGACTGCTAAACTCATAATTCTCTAATTAAATATATTTCCTGGATAACTTGAAACCCAGATGGTAAGACAAACTTTTTTTGAATCAGAAATTTTTCTAAATTGTATTATAATATTTTGTAAAAAGTTTTTAATATAAATTTCCATCTAATAAAAAGAATGGTAGAATATTTTGAAAGAAATAATTATTTGCTGGTATATATTTTTTATTGAATACATTTCAGGCTTACTTAAAATGCAGTTTTAGTCCGATTAAGGAAGATTTTGTTAAAATGGTAGTGGCTGAGATTATGACTTATTCCCTGATAGCCAGTACCTACTATGAGCTATCGACACATCAAACAACCCTGGCGCTTGAGGCGTCACACATTTTGCAATGTGGTTCGGCTTGTCAATCTTTTTCAGACTGTGGGGGCTTCACTTGGAATCCCAATCAGGTTGCGTGAGAAGTGTATTTGTCTTGTCTATTTTTTCATCATTTTCTTAAAGGTCCTCTCCAATATAAATTAAAAAAATATGGAATTACTTTAAGTTTATAGAGCTAAGGTTATATAACATAAAACAGTTAACAGAAAAATTCGATCAAGTATTCTGTTATAATAAATTAATTAAACTTTCACTCTTTCTAAGATTCAATAGAAGAACAAGGCTGCAGTCTAACTTATCATGGGTTATAGTAAATTTGATGGTAATTAGGTATATAGGTTCACTTTTAGGTACCTAATGTATTTTTAGGGTAATGGAATTTAGATAGCGGTTTAGCTAGGTAGCCATTTATAATATGTCTGAAAGCTATATTATAGTTTAGAATTTTTCAAGATTCAATCAATCCTTTTTCTTCGCATGAAATTCTGAGATTAGAAGTGAAATCACAACAATAACCTAAATTACATGCTATGATATAAATATAGAAGCAAATTAGAAATAGTTTGCAGTTTTGTAATCAGTAACTTAGTTCTAATGAATAAAGCAATAATATAATTAGAGTGGAGAGGATCATTAAATTTTATATTGTGATTACTTTTACTATTTGATTTGAGCTTAATCGAGAGATGTAGACTAAAAGTAATTATTGTATTTTTTTATATTTTCAGTACTTTGTGATAAGACTTAATTCGAAAACTATAATGAATGTAATATTTATCTTTAATAAGAATGTCAATCAACCATTGTTTTGGTTATTCAGTAATTTAGAGCTGATATTCTTTTTTCATTTCTTCTAAGTGTTTTAGAAGAAAATTTTATCACATAAGATTTCGTTCAGACGAATATCATGAGTGCTGAGTGGCATAGAAAACATTAGTTAATTTATAATACAGTAGGTATATATTTTAACAAATGATTCTTCATCTAATAAACCAGACTCCGAAGTGTTCATTGATTTCCCAACCTGATGACGTACCTGGAACAGTTAATAAAAACATCTTCCGAATGGCTATTCTGAGAGGGAAGAGACTGACAGAAAGGCCTCACAATGACCAGGAAATCAATTACCCGTGAGCATTTTAAAACCTTTCATTGCAGGTTCTGATTAAAAATATAATATAGTTATCTTGCAATATAAAAATAATTCAAAATGGTATATTAATTTTAAAGTACTGAAACAACCAGAAAGTTATATTTACAAAGAAAATAGGAGCAGGTTCGAGGAAGCGGTTAAGTCGGTTGGGGTAGTCACCACGGCAGCCAGGGAGCAGCGTAAGCCCAGCGTGAGAGCCAAACTGACCGCTTTGGGGGTTAATTCTATTCCGGTTCAGCTGCACAGAACTACTCCGGGCACCTGCTCCTATTTTCCCGGCGCGCTGCCTAACTGCGGATACGCGGCCCTTAGCAACGACTGTAATATTATATTAATATTATACCAGTTTTTGCTAAGGGTTGCTTATCTGCAGTTAGGCAGCGCACTAGGCAAATAGAAGCCGGTGCCCAAAATAGTTCTGTGCAGCTGCACGGAGTGCAGCTGCACAAACTGACCCCAAAGCGGTCAGTTTGGCTCCCACGCTGCACCCTGGCTGCCGTGGTGACTACCGCTATCGGCTTATCCGCTGCCTCGAACCTGCTCATATTTTCAATAGGGTATAATGCTGCATCGACTAATTGTTCTTATCTGGACAAAATTTAAGCTACAATTTGAGGACAGTAGTATATAATGTACCTATATGAATAATATTTTTGATCAGATAACAAAAATAATTAATTATCTTCTATTAGCAAACAATTGCTAATTAAAAACCTATTTATTATATTTTATAATTACGTGAATATCAAACAAATGTTAAAGCATACAATACTATTTTACCTTATCTTATAAATGGAAACTATCATACTGATCATAAATATTTCTGACAACAGTTTCGAATCCACTCTCTTTTCTAGCCTAAATTTAAAAATATAGTAACTATGTAAAAATAATCCTTATTTTTAAGGTTAAAATGAATCAGTAAAAGATCGAAATGAATACTGCCCTTTTTAATTCTCTCTTCCGAGTCTCGACTAAAATAGATCTATTTATTTAAATTTACAGGCAGTGTGTAAGTAAGTGCGCTGACGCTGGCAGTACGATGCTGCCACCACCAACAAACATTCGGGTTAGTATTAGTGTAGTTAATGATTTGTTTGAGGAGGTAGCGCTACCTATTCCAGTTATTTCAAACTAATTTTAGTTTTAATAATATTCATAGTCATTGGAGTGGAATATCAATCTTTAAAGACGTTTGGTCAAGAAAATTATTAGATATAATATGTTAGATTTGAATTTGCATCATTATTGACGAAATTTAAGGTATTTGTTAATATGATCATTAATAATTTTTTTAAATGTCCTATATCATAATATACACTCATTTTGAAAGCTTGAATAAAAATTATTATATTATAAACAATCAATTGAATGTTTTTAAATAATTATAGTATCTAACTTATCAAATATTGTACCCAAAGATTGTAATAATATATATTTATAGCAGTAGTTATTATTTAATAAACAGGAGTGGACTATATACAGCATCAGGACCCGAGAGAACTTGTTTTCGGATTGGTAGTGGAGGCAGGAGAAGCTATTGGCTTATTTGGAGTACTGTATTCCACTACTGACCCAATCTTCAATGATTACTGGGCATCAGGACATCCAAGGGTCGAAGAAAGTCTTGTGTTGCTCTCACTTAAAGCATTGGAAACATGGCCATGATCATTATGATCGAACCGTTGATATAATGCTTAGAAACTAAGAAACTCTCCCTGTTTGTCAGGATAGAAATGGATTATTTGGAAATGACTGGTTGAGACAATGAAAATTTAGTATAAGGGAGATAAACTATTAATGACTAAATGTTTACCAAACAAACAAAAAAATCGTTTAAAATTGTATAATAAAAAAAATCATTAAAATTAAAATGGATGACACTGAATATCAATTCAATGAAAGCAATTTATCAGCTCTAATAGTCAAGTTATATTCATTCGTAAAAAATTTAATTAACGATGTGTGTGCATTTAACAATAACATGGAGTCAATTTCAATATTTACCTTCAGATTATATAAATGAAAATAGTAAACTTTTTATATACAAAATGTCACATGCATATAATAAGTATTCTTCCTATCTCTGACTGGTCTTTCCCATCATTTGTAACCTATAACTCTTAATTGTAACTATAATATTTCTGTGTGATGGAATATAATAATTAAAGATAACAGAAAAAAAATAATATTACTTGTTCCAAAATCCTAAGATCGATTGTTATATTGACGCCAAAATAGTTATAGGCTGAAGTCATAGAAAGCC
>CANNZV010004501.1:0-40003 GCA_947561585.1 Caprella mutica | reverse complement strand
AGTACATTTTGTTCAGAAGTTTCTACTTCTGTATATGAAATAGCGCTAGTGTACGGGGGGAGGGGGGTTGACTAAAATAATTTAGATTCTAAAACGTCAATTAAAATTAAACAGATTTATCTTATGGCTAATTCTATTCTGCAGAAAAATCTCAGACTTTTGCAACTGTTATTTCTTGAGTGAGTTCTATTTGAACTAAGCAATGCAAAAGTTTAAAAAAAAATTCTTAAAAGCAGGAATTATGTTAGAAAGTAGTTATAAATGTAAAATTCTATACGGGAAAAAAGCTTTTCGACTGATTTTATTTGTGTACTTTAGATTTAAATTCCTATTTAAAAACATATGTACAATCCATGCACTTTTAGAATATACTAAATTTTTTGATAAAATATTATTTATTTTCTTAAAACATTTTAAAAAATGAGAGAGTTCTTTGCTAATTTCGCAAGATAATTTTTTACTTCTAATATTTACTTCACATTGTCGGCTATTCAACATTTTCATTGTCAAACTGTGTAGTGTTTCTATTGTTGGTAGTTGTTAATGGAAACTGTTTTTTATAAGTTAGGTCAAATTTATCTCAGAAATATTGTGCTAAAATGAGTCGTTGTTGTCAATTATTAAATCATTTTGAATAATACTGGTGATGAAAATTCTTTTGTTAAATTCATTTTTTTTAATTCCTCTCGGAAAAGTAACTAAGGTCATATTCGAAAAAAGTTAAAATAAATTGAAGTAAGAATATATTTTTATGAAATAAATTCACATTAGGGTAAGTTTTGAATTATCAGTCGGTTTCACATCTTCGGTCATAATAAAAATTCTTTTATTTTTATTTATTGGTATTCATGAAACCTGCAGGTATCATGAATACCAATAAAAATAAATCTTATATAATAATTATAATATCATATTTTCTTATATCACCGAAGATGTGAAACTGACCGATAATTCGTAACTTACCCTAATCCTTATTTATTGTGGTTAAAGGGGCAGTTCAGTCAAAATCAAACTATCGCCAAATTGGTCCTAAATCGACCAAGTATATTTATTTATGTAACATTAGAATGTTCGTTGATTTTAGAAATGTTTATATAAAAAGTATATTGTAAATTAGTGGCGCCATCTGTGGACTGCGGTGGACCGCGTAACTAATCATTGTAGTACGTAAACAAAATGATAACCAGTCCCAGACTTGAATCGGTGAAATGGTGAAAAGAATTTGTGAAATTGAAAACTGTCCTTCAAGTCAATTAGATTTAGTTTTGAAAAGAAAACCATCTCTTCATAAATTACCTGTTAATACTGTTGATAGAAAAACTGTTTACGTGTTATCAGCTGTAAAAAGAAAACAAATAGTACAGAGTGGTGGCGCCATCTGTAGGAGGACGCAGGAACTAAATCGAATTTATAAAATATGATATATATCGCTTATTATATATTTTTCAACCGTTTAATTCTACAAGAATGATTTATTCTTACTAAGTGATCATTCAACATTAATATTATGAAAACAAAAATTGACTGAACTGCCCCTTTAAGAAGCCATTCAGACTCACAAACACCAACATATAAAACCGCAAACTAAATCTCCTGTACACATTTTCATAAGAGAATCCGGTTAAAATTGTTTATGTGATAAAAATTTTGATAGGAAATTATAAATTTTTACGAGTATTAAAATTTCAAATTTGATGATCTGAGTCATTTTTTCTTGATTATAAATAATATCAAGAATTGAAATGATAATTTACTTCAAAACAGCTGTATACGGAAGGGTTTTAATTTCTTTTAATTATAATGTACCTTCAATACAGAGTTATTTTATAATAATTTACATGAGAATTGAATTACTTTTCCCTCCTTCGGTTGAAACCTGTTAGCTACCTCCATATACAGTACAACAAAAATTAAAAATGCTGCAGCGAATTTAGCAAAAGGAAAAAAAAAGTCCTTGTGCGGGCACGATATATTTCTTAAGCATCCGGTAGTATTAAAAATTAAATCCTAAGGTTTATTACAAATAAGAGACAAATTAAAGAGATTTATTAACATTGGAACCGCAATACTTATTTCCAAGGTGTAAGGTTAATTTCCCTCGACATGTCCTCCATTTCTTTCTACACATAATTGCAGCCTTTTTCTCATTCCAGCAAAAACTCTTTCAACTAAATCCGGATTTTCTTTTAGTAAATTAACTTCGTTTACAATTCTCTCTCTCAAATCGTCTGTGTTTTCTGGAGGAGAAAAGTACACTTTGCTCTTGAGGTGTCCCCAAAGGAAAAAATCGCACGGTGTCAAGTCCGTCGATCTGGGCGGCCACTCAATTGTATGGTTCAGTGCAATAATGCGATCGTTGAAATTATCATGTAGCAATTCTTGAACTGCACGACTTCTATGTGCTGGAGCCCACCCTGAATCCACCATAGCCTATCAAATCTGTTTGGGTAAATTTGATGCAGCTCAGGAATTATTCTTTCTGTAATTAGGTTTAAGTATTTATCTCCATTCATATTATTTTCGTAGAAGATAGGGCCCACAAGTCGTCCGTTTCCACACATTCCCATCCATACAGAAACTTTCTCGCTGCACATTGTTACGTCGAAGTTGAAATTTGGAGGATTATTTCTGGGTGCATACTGGCGAATGTTATAATTATTGACTCTTCCATTCATATGAAATGCTGCTTCATCACCAATCACGATGTCTTCTACGAAGCGAGCATTTTTTTGCAGAAACCAATTTGAAAAATTTAGGCGGCGAGGTAAATCCGGTTCTAATAGTTCATGCCGTACATGAATCTTGTAAGCATGATACCTTACATCGTTTTTAACAATCCGGTTAAATGTGCTTTTACTGATGTTGATATTTTTTAATTCTCAATTAGCTTTTCACGAACACGATTAATGTTTTCCCTTGTTCGTTCTGTTCTCCTGCAACCCGATCGCTCTCTGTTTAAATTCGAAGTTGTTCCTTCAGTTTTGAACTTATTAACATTTGTCCATATGGTCTTCTTAGTTGGCGAAGCTCTTTCCGGAAAGCGTTGTTCAAAATCTTGTTGAACCAGTTTAAAGCTTCCAGTTCTTAGATAACTTGTCACCACAAAAACTCGTTGTTCTTTTGAGAGTTGCATTTTGGGGTTTTGAAATATGCAATAAAAATTACCGTGTTAAAATTAAAAATTCCTGATTTTATTATAGGTATCCATTGTATCATGAATACAAACTAACAAATTTTGTTTTGTTTGTTGGTATCATCAACGGACCAAAAATGAGGACTTCCTCGCGCAAGCACTTTTTTTTCCTTCTGCTAAATTCGCTGCAGCATTTTTAATTTTTGTTGTAACATTATTAATTTTTCACAAGGGATGCAGAAAGTGTAAACGTATAAAACAGTGTTTTCAGAATTCTTATAGTTTTAATATTTTCTAAAATAAACTAATTTGAAAATGGGTTTCCTTTTTTCTGGGACACCCTGTATAGAAGGGTAGCCGGTACAAGCCTATCTGTATGTGGCACCTCAATAGGTGAAATAACTCAAAGTTTTGGCGAAGTTTTAATAAATCTACTTTTTTTCGGGTTTTATAATAAATAAACATGAATAGTAGTGATTCACCACATGATTCAAATTCACATGTTACATACGAAATGACAAAAACGGTCAAAAAAAAAAGATTATGCAGAATGAGTAATAATTGAAATAATTTATATAATGATTAATGATCAATTACTGAAAAGAAAAAAACATTGTTTGGTGCAGCTCCGCTTCATGAATAACTGACTTTTATAAAATCGATAACTGTGCAATTTGATAATTCGAGCAATTGTTCATTCGAGCAACTGTTCATTCGAGCAATTGTTCATTCGAGCAATTGTCTTTCGAGCAATTTACCTAGAACCATATAGAAGTAAAATTTAATTTTCTTCAGAACAAAGCTGATGGAGAGAAAATTTAGATTTTTGCTTGACGAAACTACTGATCTCCAGCAAAGATATGTCGCCTGCTTTATATTCGGAATATTGGGAGAAGCAAAGAACATAGCAAATAATACCTTGGCAATATCTTGCACTTACATTCAGTCAATCACTCGTCAATGGCAGTATTTTTAATGACCCAAGGGGCTTATGACCTACACCTTAACGATGCAGCCCACACACGTGCAAAGCATTGAGAGTATTAAAAGTTCTGCTCCCTAATATGGTGCACGTAACATGCATAAGGTGACCGAACTGACTAGGTACAATTATCAAAAGATAAATAGATTAATTAGTGCAGCAAAGAGTGTTCCTCAAAGCCTTCCATAAAAGCAGAAAATTCAAAGAAAACTCTTATGGAACAGCTCTCTCACCCTCACCCGTAGGTACCTGATGTGGTACGTGTTTGGAAGCAGCACACTACTATAACAGTCATTTGGAATAGGTATCGAAAGTTGTGATGTCTCTTATGAAACCGATGCTCAAAGCATTGTTGAGTGTAAAGAAAGCTTCTTAATAACTGCGATCTGAAACTCTGATTGTCCTTTATCGCAGCGAATTTTCGATGCTTTCTACCACCATCAACAAGTTAGAAAAATGAGGTCTATGCTTTCAGTCTGTTAAAAATTTGATTGGTAAAGTCGAAGAGAAGCTCCAGAGTATGTATGATAAAACTTATTATGATAAATTGATGTCAATATTGAAAAAGAATAAGAGTTTCTCAACTGTAAAAGATCTAAACTCTATTTTATCAGGAAGATTAGATGTGATGGATACAGAATTTATCGAGTATCTCTCCATATCTAATTTGACCGCATTTCAGCAGTACAGTCCTGTCGTATCTTGTGATGCAGAGAATATATTTTCAGTCTACAAATCTGTACTAGCTGATAACAGGCGTAGTTTTTATTTTGAAAATCTAAACCAGCACATGTGAAAATGTAATGAAAACTAAGATTTCTTTGTTTGCTTACAGTAAGTATTCAGTTACAGTATTCCTTGTTTGTTTTCGTTAGTTTGTTCCTGTTAATTTTCAGTATCGTTGTTGTTAGAAAGATGTTTGTTACAGTATATAAATAAAAAACTTAAGTTTACCAATAATCATTGCCGTTATTGATATAGAAACATCCCGATTAAATAAAATATAGAGAATATCAGCAGGCATACTATTGAGCATAAAAGGCATGTTTTTAAGCATAAAGCATTATTTAAAACATAAAAGCATATTTTAAAACATAAAAAGTATAATTTAAAGCATATTCTAAAGCATAAAAATAATATTAAGCATATAAAGCATATCTCTAAAAGCATATTGTCCCAGCCCTAAATATTACAAAATGTGTTTACATTTAATCGTAACACTGTTCAACGTTACTTAGTTAAAATTCAAAACTTATCCGTTTTATTAACCCAATATTACTGTAACTGAACTTTTTCAGACGATGTACTGTGTACACATTGAACAAATGTGTTTTGATTTTAGTTTAAAAGATTCATTTACACTCTTCGGAGATTTTTATTGCACCGAAACGTGAGAATTACATTCAATTCTGATTTAAGGAGCCTGCTAATATTCCTTATCATGTTTATTAATCGAATTACAGCTCTTTTATTAATTAAGCATAAAAAGCATGATTGATCATAAAAAGCATAATTGAACATGAAAAGAATATAAAGCTTATTTTAAAAGAATATATAGCATATTTTAAAAGAATATAAAGCATATTTCAGAGCATAAAAAATTTATTTAGAAATCATGGAAAATATTTTTTCAGAGAATATAAAGTGAAAATTCAATGATATCAAAATGTCACTGGAGTTGTTCTATTTCAAAAAAAGTTTCTAAGGAAGTAGTGTAAGCACCCTGTATCAAAATTTCTACCATTATAAAAAAAATTTCCTTTTATTCACTGTCTTTTAGAACCTAAGTAAAATCACAGAGTTAGGTCTAAGAATAACCTTCGCGCAATGACAAAAATAATCACCCTCACTCTTTGCTTATTTGTTCTTAAACTATGTCCATCAGTTAAAAAAAATACCTGTTAATTAGTAAAATATGAGACGGAGAAAAAGACACCAAGATACAGTTTTTTCGTCCATTGGCTAACGATTTAAAACTATTTGAAAAAGGGGAAACATTTTCGTGGTCCATACTGTATATTTTGGAACATGTATGTATAATTTAAGTTTTCTATAATAAATATTATAAGTGAATAATTTCCTACTGACATTTGACGAAAAGTAGAACCTCTCTGGCAACTTTCTAGAAAAAATAAGCAATCGCCAATCTTAATAGAATTATTTCAATTGATCTATATAATTATATAACTTCATAGTGTACGATATTTATTATATATTTGAATAACTGTACAATTCTTGTAACATAATAAATATTCAAATAGGTAGGTTAGTAAGTAGAGAGATGACCAACTGAAATTTAAATGAATCATGCAAGAGATAATACCTTTTTCTTAAATAATCCGAAATGTCAATTGACAATAATTTACCTTTCAAATAAATGCGTTTTAATTAGTCTATCGAGAAAATCTTTTCTTTATGAGCTAAATCATCATAAGGTTTCATTCTTAATTAAAAATGGTTGTAAAACAATTAATTTTAATAATATTGTTCACTATATTTAATATCTTTTCAATTTAACGGAAGCTGTAGATCACATTGATGTAATTGTTAACCCCTTTAAGTTTGAAATTCTAACATAAATTCCTGATTTCTGCACATATAATTATTGTGAACTACCTAAGCATATTATTGACAAAAGTTTTGGATGTTATATAAATATGACTATTTATGAAAACCTCACATTCAGAAAACATTTACTTCTTGTAAAGTGGCATCTTTCGATGGCGGCAGATGGTTATTAAACCAGTCAATACGCATATATTTTGGTCTAGTCCTCACTTCCCCCCCCCCCCCTAAAAAAATGTATATATGCATTTTCAAAGAGAAGAAGCCATATCTAATTCAGTATTTCCTGATTATTTCGATCTGCCTGACGTCATGAACCTTCGTCGATCTCTGATTGGTTCTCAACTTCCCGCGCTTTTTCTCGACTCATATTGGTGGCAAAATTGATTCAACTTAAACAATTATGAAGTGCGCACAACAAACTACATTAAATGATGAAATCAAATGAAGGATTGCATCTTAAATTAATATTAGAAAAAGCAAAATAAAAGAGTAATATAAAATTTTAAAAATGAAAGAAACGAAAAATTATTTTATTATTTAGATTAGTTATTAATTAAGTATACCTATTTAATCAAATGTTTTTATTTTAATCATAAAAACACGCAGAAAGATGCAACTGTCAGACTGGTTTGCCGTCGGACTATTAAGAAGTCTCCAATCTGCAACACGCACTAAAAACTGTCTACTCGTGAACTTTATTGTCCGAAGTAAGTTTTGAAAGAGGGAATTCTTTTGTACCTGATGCTGCAACTTTCAGAAGATACCAATCTGACACAAACTTAGAGGCAAAGTCATACAATCTCTCATGGTAAAGAGGAGAATCCTTTCCTCTATTTCTCCTTAGTATTCCCTTTAGAAATCAGTATATCCTGAGAATATTCAGGCGATGTGTTGTAACAATGGAAGCAAAGCATAGTTGTATACTCAAGAGGCATTGTGTGAGGAAGACATTCGACTTAGGCCCAAAAGTTGTGGATTGTTTAGAACTTTAGATTACAAAATAAGGAGGCTCTGGTCTCATTCAATATTTTGCAACTTCTCTCACGATTATTTGAATAAAAGAGAAACTCAAGAAAATAAATTAATTTAGCACTCACAATCAACCATTCGGTCACATTCTCTTTCTTAACACGATTTTTGTAAGAAATAAATTATCTATAGTAGTTTCAGGACCCCCCCCCCCCCCACTGTTATTTAATACTTATTTACCTTTATTATTTTATTTAATCCTCATTGACACTTTAGTTGTTCATTACGGATTCATAACTAGCATGTAGCTTGCAGTAACTAGCGGATACAACAAACTACATTAGCAACTCTCAGTTATTTCTATCTAAGTAGTTCTTCATTTGTTTAACTAGGTGAATAAGGATTGAAAAAATAGGGGGGGGACGGTCATAAGCCCCCCCCCCCCGGTCAAGAGCCCCCAACCTCCCTGTTTTTTCAATCCTTATTTACCTAGGTAAACAATTGAAGAACTACTCAGATAGAAATAACTGAGAGCTGCCAATGTAATTTGTTGTATTCGCTAGTTTATTGTACTGCACACTTCATCCCAATATTACATATTTTTTAAGTTTAATCAGTAATGAACTACAAAAGTATCAATAAGGATTAAATAATATAGGTAAATAAGGATTAAAAAACCTACGGGTGTAGGTCATAACTTACGGTCACCCCCGGTCATGAGCCCCCTCCCCGGTCAAGAGGGGTGTAGGTCATAAGCCCCCCCCCCCCCCGGTCACGAGCCCCCCTGTTTTTAAATCCTTATAAAATTTAACCGAAACGTTCGCTGTGATTTCAAAAATGTACCTCATTCCTTTGAGTAAAAAGTAGAAAAATAAGCAGTTATAAAGAATATTAATTACATAAGTAGGTACCTAATTTTAGGGATCCTGCCTTTTTTTCATTAAACTGATGCAGCAAAACAATAAAATATTATTAATAATTGATTTCAATATTTTTGTGAGCTTTCTTCCCTCTGTTATTATTATGAAACAGTTTTTATTAGTCACAGACAAGGAAGGAAGATCGTGATAAAACTCAATTGAAACTAAATAATTATTTAAGCCAAATCGTATCAGCCAATCAGAGAGAGGGGTTCCATGACGTCACAAATTACAAACGTACATAAAAACGGGTTTATTTTTATATAAATAACGGTCAGAGCTACATTTTCTTTTACTTCTAATAAGGGGGGCTTATGTTTAATTTTCAGGAAAAAAGGTTAATGAAATTCATATATTTTAACGTATGTTTATAATAAAATAGAAAACAAGAATCTGAGTAGGAGCTAAAATGTTTCGAGCAATCTGAATAGTGTTTTTAAGCGGCGTTTACACGTGCCCAAATTGCTTCTCGAACGCAGTGTGTGGCACTGTTTTTCAGTAAAGTGTTCACACGTATACTTTGTGCCCGCACTGCTGATTGTCACTCAGTTGCCTGCGTTTCAATTTCGGCACGCGCGCGTTAGTGACTGCACAGTAGAGTGGATCGAAAATCACTTTTTTCGAAGTTTATTTATGCACTGTGTTATTAATTTGCATCTTAATGTTGAAGTAGCTCTCAAGAAATTATTTCGTGTAATAACGATTTTTATAGGTTCCTTGATCAAGACCATTGAAAATTTAAAAAAAGTCATTTTTCACTGTTTTTAGGATAAATAATTTTTTTATTGCAAAAATAAATGTTTATTCAATAAAGCACTATTAATTATATAATTGTTCTAGTTTCAGGAGATGTTTGTCAAAATTTCTAAGTATTTGGTTAGGTTTTATAGGTTCCTCAATGCAATTTTAGTCGTCGAGTGCTAGCGTGTTTCCATGGTTGGAGCAGTAACACACCTTATCTCACTAGGGTCGGATGTGCGGTGTCTTGGCACGTGATATCATTATTTTAGTTTTATTTGGTATGAAATTTATTTAAATACCTGCCTATAGTTTTTGTGAACCTACTATGTGCTAATGCAACAATATTTTCTTATATTTCAGAGTTCTTATTATTTTTCAATTCATATTAAATAATATTTCGTTTGCAAGATGTCTTTGAAACTGAGAACACGTGAAGATAGTAATTGCCTACTATTTGGTGCATTATGTCCTATTAGGGAAAGAGTTCTACCAACCTACAAGGACATGATTAAGCATATATTGTTTGAACGTGAAAATGAAAAACATCAGAGTAAATGGGATCCACCAATTCACCAAATTGTGACGAATGTAGCAGAGAAAATAATTACTATTTGGAACAAAGCATCTATCCCTACTGTGTTACTGAAGTCTGTTAAAAAGCGAATGCTAAACTATTATAATAAATATCAAGCTATAATGAAAAATTTCAAGAATAGGAAAAACGAGGCAACATTCACAACTAAATGCAACTTGTTCAAGAAAGATTCAGAACAATTGTTTGACATTGCCTGTTGCAAATGTATCATCTTTAAAAAAATGCCACTGCTGTAAAGAAAAAAAGGTCCCATTATTGGAACAATTATTTCTAAGTGACCAAAGAACTGATAGGAAAATGGCTATCGGTAAAGTTGACCAATTAGAGTCAACTAAGATTACACGAAGAGCAGCTCGACGTCACTTGCGAAGTCAACCTTCAACTTCAACGGCTGAAGCAGAAGTCATTTCTTCGTTGTCTAACACAGAAACGGAATCTTCTTGTGTAGAAGACATGTCTGATGAATATGAGTTTTCCCTATCAACAAAGCGAAGACATGAAAGCAAGAAAGCTGGAACTAAAACTCCTTGCAAACGACTAAGGTTATCTGAATTTGCATTGGCCTGTGACCGTACTGGAATATCAGATCGAGCTGCTGCTCTAATTACCAGTTCAGTGTTTAGGGATCTATCCTCAGAATCAAGGAAAGATGCTTCATTGGTAGTCGACAGATTGAAGGTTAGACGAGAGCGAGCTAAACAACGCTTACTGCTGCAAGAAGAAGATTTGCATCATGAGCCATTGTCTTCTATCTATTTTGATGGTAGAAAAGACAGTACTTATGTTATGAAGCCAATAGGGAAATCTTACCATAGAAAAGTGATTGTTGAGGAGCATATTTCATTAGTAGAAGAACCCAGCTCAAAATATGTAGGGCATCTGGCAATAGAATCTGGTACAGCAAAGACGATCGCTAATGAAATATTAACATATTTCGGAACAAAAAATATCCCAACAAATCAACTACTAGCTATAGGATGCGATGGAACAGCAGTGAACACAGGAGTTAAGGGAGGTGTTATACGAATTATGGAAGAAAAATTAAATAGACCGTTACATTGGTTTGTTTGTCAGCTCCATGCTAATGAACTTCCACTGCGTCATCTCATCACTTCTTTGGATGGAAAAACAACAGGACCTCGAGGGTTCATTGGCCCAATTGGAAAGAAACTTGATAAATGCGAGTCTCTACCTATCGTTCCATTCGAATCAATTCAGAGTAATTTGATTTCCATTGAAAAAAAGGATCTCAGCACCGATCAGAAATATCTGTTTGATATAGTTAAATCAATATCTGAAGGCACATGCACTGTTGAAATGGCTCACAGGAGTCCAGGAAAGATGACGCATGCACGATGGTTGACGACTGCAAATAGGGTGCTTCGTCTGTACATTTCAACAATTGATCCAACTGCAAAGCTTAAGGCTATCGTCCTGTTCATTATGAAAGTGTATGCTCCATGCTGGTTCAGAATAAAATGTCACTCTTCTTCACAGGATGGAGCTCGCAACATCTTCAGCACAATTCAGAATTTACAATTGTTGGACACAAAGACCCAAGCTATTGTTTTCCCAGTATTTCAACGTAATGCTTACTTTGCACACGTAGAAAACATTCTCATCTGTATGCTAAATGATGAAAGAAATTGTATCAGGGAGCTTGCCTGGAGAAGAATAAAGCAGGCTCGTAGTGAATACAAAGGGAAAAGTATTCGCAACTTCAAGATACCAAATTTAAATTTTCAAGCTTCTGATTATATAAATTTGATTAATTGGCAGCAGACACAAGTGACAGAACCTCCTATGACAATGAAATATTCTGATGATGAAATAGAAGAGTTCATAAGTCAAAAACACGCATTACACCTGCCAAACTACCCTTGTCACACACAAGCAGTAGAAAGGTGTATCAAACGGGTCACCGATGCTTCACTGGCAGTTTGTGGTCCAGACAAGAGAGATGGATTCATAAGAAGCAGAACCAAATCAAGACAAAACATTCCTTCATTTAATAGCAAGAAGGACTTCACTGTGAGAGGTAAATTAAAACGAAAAATAATTATAATGAAAAATAAATTATGATTATTAACACAATATTTAGATATTTTTTTCTTTCAGAATAAAAAAGTCAGAGAAGTGGAAAGAAGAACTAAACGAATAAAGGGATATTTACTATGTTTTTTTCCATATTATAATGGAAGCAATATAATATTTTGTGTGTATCACTCATTGGAATTATTTTTTTATTTTGTGGAAAAATTATAAATTTAATAATATTAGATAAATAAACGGAAAATTGACTTTCATTGTGGAACCTTTAAAAATATTACAATCATCATCGAAATAATCATAGGGTTTTATATGCATCTATAGTATTATTATATAATGGTAAGAGTGATTGATTTGTAAAACGATTTTTTTGTCGAAGAAAAAAATATTTAATTTTCTTCAAATATTGCAATTTAATTAAAAAATTTCAGATTTTAACACATCGTATATTACAAACAGTAACAAAAAAATATCATAGTGCCACATTAATATTAATTATCCAAAAAATTGACAAAACCCCCCTTTTTCGATCCACCCTACTGCACAGTATAGATTAGGGGAGTAGACCAATCTCATATGGGAGACATCGTTTTTAAACTGACCAATAGCGTTGAAGAAGAGACTGGCGGTGCGTGACGTCATGAGCGGAAAAATTTACTACTGTTTCTATATAGTATTGATATTTTAACTAAATAAATATATTACATTTATTTACAGCTTAATGATAGTATAATTTAAATCGAATAATTTGATTAGATAATTACTAGGGTTGTGACAATGTGCGTTTTATAATCTTAAAGAATATCTCATTCGAAAATTCAATCGGTCTATAATATTTTCAGGATCTATGATTTCAAACGCATTTTGTCACAACCCTAATAAAACAAAGTTTAAGAGAAACCTAAACTCAGTTTTTGAATGAATTCAGAATCTTGATGAATTGCCATCTTGACTCGTGAGAAATCGTCTCCACAGACATCTCCAAATTTTTGATGTATTGATTTAGCCATTGTAGAGTTGCTGATTAAAACAAATTTCTGTCCAATATTTGTAATCATTTCTCCTTAAATTGTTTAAAAATGTAGAACTATTTTCTGATGTATTCTTACTATCTTTAAATATGTATTAACTTCTTATTGTTATTTGTTTTTATCTAGAATCTTGGTATGTCTACACTTTTCACAATCAGGTGACTCTGGGAGTCGCTGATTGGTTCAAGATTGCTGACGGCACGCACCATTCACTTGCAAAAATAATAACACACAACTGACTCCCCTAATCTTTAAACTGAGGTGACTGCTATCCAATCGTAGATGTTATAAATATTGTTGAAATATTCGTTTTTATAATATATTGCTTAGGTAATACAGTAAAATTCCTGAGTTATGATCCACTCGAGTATAAATGAAGGACCTGAATATGAAATACACTTCATTTTTGAAGTGTTTTCCATGTTTAAATTATAGAAAATAACATACGTCAAGTTATCCCTCAATAACTATGGTTTTCTTAAGATTTTAATCATAACAAACTATCTATAGTGCACCCAAAATATGAAGTTGCTCTGAGTTATGAACTCGGGAGTTTCGCTGTATTCAAAATCTGTAATATTATCAATGAATTAAATATTTCTACTATTTTTATAAGATTCGTATTGTAATGATGTTTAAATTACTAAATGTTACATCTATTTTACTGTAGAATTAATTTTTAATTTCCAAATCTTCACTGTTTTTTTCCAGGCTTTAACTTCCCCAAATTTATCAACTATCTCGTGAATATATCCTTCTACCCTGTTGGTAAAAACTTTATTTAACCTACCAATCCTAATACCCATCAAAAATACTAAATTATTTAAGCTGTAACTCAATTATGCGCTAAATATATTGTTCTGGCACACAGCAGTGTCACACATGCATTCGCTCCCGGAGCGATCGCTCTTTTTGTGTGTGACACTCAAAAAGTGTGTGTCGAGATCTCTGAACACACAGCAGTTGCACACGTGTGTGCCCGTTTATTAACAGTTCAGTTTCACCGCTATTGTTGCAAGCCTTTGGCCCTTAACCCACAGATTGTTATCATATTTTCTGGATGAAAACAACTTGTACCAATCTTTAGATGTATTGGTAAAACTAAAAATGAACATTTTCGCACCTTCCCCATTAGTAGGGGAGATCTCTAAGATCACCATTTGTGGGGAAAAAAATGGTTACAAGCTGAAATTGGGTTCAGACCTCCCATATATTATGTAGATTAACCAAAAAAAGCGCCATCGATTGGACGTTGGGAAACCTTATTTTCGATCCCCAAAATTGTAGTCGAAAGTGCGAATTAGTCAAAATTCAATTTTTCCAAATAAGGTCTTGTTAAATATCATTTTTATACTGATTAAGAGAAGTTACGTCTCAAACTAAACTAAACATTATAGATAATATGTCAAAATATTGTTGTCATCTTTAATTTCCGGTTCATCATCACTGTTGTAGTCATCAACTGATGAGATTACCTGCAATATACACCAAAAAAGTACAATCATTTTATCATCATGGATGGAACTGCACCCCAAAAATCCTTTAAATCAACATTTTTGCCACTATTACTTGTGCGTTTGAGCATCAAACTCCGCGGCATTCGCCACATGTTTAAACGCTTCGGACACTATACTTTCGATACGAGCATGTTTTCCTGACACATGAGTTTCTGTACCTAGCTTTTAAAAAATCGGATTCATTCTCTTTTAATAGTTAAGCTAGTTGAAAAATTTATAAATCCATGAAATTAAACTTTGAAATATAAATAACTCAGGGTATATAATATTTTACCTAGCATTTAGATCTATTGACTTTCATCAGTGACTGTGGTGCGATTTGATTATCTGTCATCACGCGAGCGATAAAACCGTTTTCTAATATATGTCCCTACTCACTTGTAGATTCTTGTTTTTTTCTAATGTATGTCCCTACCTCACTTGTAGAAATTGATGCCAGTTTCATTATATTATACTGATTACATTTAATTTTAAAGTTTTACTTGCCTTTGAGATTCATATCTTAACCAAAAAATTAATGAATAGATTTTGAAAATTATGATTATAAAATAAAGTCACTTGGTTACATATGAAAGAAATGATTGAAGATTAAAGTTAGTTACAATGACATTGTGCGTATGTGCATGTTTTGTTCTAACAGTTGGCAGAAAAAACATATGATCAAATAAGAATTAGATAATTACATTTACATATTCTAAATAGAGCAATATTAATTAATATATGTAATATATCCTGTATACATATTTATTCTATAAACAATCTTTAAATTATAGTCTATCACTCTCAAAATGGCAACCGAATTAGAAGCTGCGCGGTCAGAATGCGCACGAATTTCAGTGATTTGTTGAAGAACTTAAAATATGCTTTAAAAGATGTACATTTGTTGAAAATGAAATAAAGGTCATAATAACTATTCCAAATATGAATTTTATATATTACATTATTTTATGGATTGAGCAAAGAATATTGAATACAATGACAAGGAATTATTAGGAGTGATTGGAGCATGCATAATTAGTTGGGTATGTTCAGTCATTTACAGTCTAGTATCTTACTAGCCTACTAGGGTAACTTCGGTATTTTGAAAGTATTTCAATAGTATTTTGATCAATATTGAAAACAAACTGAAAAATATATGGTAAATTTGACGTCCGTTACACTCTCCCCAACTTAAAATTTGCTGTATCAGCAAAATAATGTAATTGTAGTAAAAATACCATTTTTTTTAATTCCTTTAAAATTTAAACAATAATAAATGCCATGGTCAAAAATAACAAGGCTATACAATACTAATAAAAATTCCAATAATAAAAATAATACAACAAAAATAAATAAGCATAATAGCAAGTGTCATAAAAAATATGTTACCTAGTAAAAAAAATAAAGAGATAGTTTCTCTACGTCAAAACAGTAACTAAATACCTACTTAATTTATTTCTTATTCTGTTATCTATTTCATGAAGTTTAAGAGAGTATACGTTTGATTTACGGAATGGCGCTGTTTGGTTGGCAACCTCCCGTTTTCCTCTCTTTTCGAGTACAGCCTGTCTTCTCAGGTAATCTGCCTTTTCAACAGGTCATCTTTCTGTGTACTATCGGGTTTTCTTTTAACTTCCTGAGGGAAGTCCACCTGCGTAGAAGCATCCTTAAAGTGTATCTCTCCAATGAGAATGTATCTATTGCTAACATCTTTGAAAATGATTTTCGGGATTGGTATTATAGGGGATGGAGATGGGGGAGCATTTAAAATATTTTCCAATTATACTGTTGGGTCACTAGAGGGGCTACACTGCGGAAGAATTTGAGGTATGTCGAATTTTGTCTTTTTCTTTTCTTTATATCCTTACGGTTTTGGTCTGCTTATTTCATATATGATTTTTGTTTTCCCAAACTTTCTGTCCTTCCTAGTCGTGTGGTTGGTTTGTCAATACTTTGTCTTCCTTTCTTCCATTGCCTTATTTCTTCTAAGAAGGTCAGACCTTCTTTCATATTCTTCTTTATTGTTTTGCTATCCAAAAGTTCCAAGGACTGGACATCGTAATTTAGATCAATAGTTCGAAGAGGAATATTCTGAATAATTTTCTTTGGGAGAGCCTTCTTCTCAGGAGTCTCCTCCCCGAAAAAGTTCAATGAACTTCTTTTGTAATTTTGTCTGTTTGTTGTCGATTCTTAAGATGGTGTCTTCTTCGTCAGTTGGTATGTCGATGTCCATAAAGTTGATGTCAGGAAGACTCCAAGTAAGAGTGATTACTGATGAATTCATTTTATTCGTAAAAAAATAGAGGACATAAATTGTAATTGTGAGTCCTTTTTATTTTTATAGTTTGCTTGTTGCGTTCTTTTTCAGACTCTGGCTCTGAGTCGTCTAGAAGTTCAGAATCATCATATTCTACTATTTCAGATTTCGAAATATCGTTTTCCATATTAATTAATGGTGGAATAAATGGTTTGGTTCTATTTTTGTGAGTCAAATACAATGAACCATTTTTAATTATAACTTGTTTCATTTCGATTTCATAGGGTCCTGTCCAAATAGGATTTAAATGCTTTTTACCTACAGGAGGAACAGATAGCCTTATAAGATCTCTATTAACAATCGTCAATTGTTAATACGCTGAAAAGCTATAACCTTATTATTCAGACTTTAATCTTACAATCTTCTAAAGGGTTATAAACTTTATAATCATGCAATTACTATTCAATCGCAAATCAAGGAATTGATGTTAGGTTTAACTCATGTATCATGTAAGATCACGAATTCGATTACATTAAATAATATTATTAGCTTTAAATTCAAATCGCCTTTGTTTTTTGTTCAGATGGCCTTCGACAATCTTATAAAACGGGATGGAATATTCATTAAATTGTTCAGTTCAGTAGTTCAATCAGTCCCTGCCTAGGATCACGTAAAGGTTCTATCGGTATAAGAGTGTGTCTAACTCTGTGTATGCTGGCTGCTATCTCGGTCCCGAACAATTGATAAAACTAACACTTGGGTATCAATCCTTAAAGTTGACTGAGATGTTTAATTAATATGTGCCGATAGATAATTTATAATATTTGAGCTTCACCGATATTAGAAAATACTTTCTAATTAGAGACGTACATAACTTACTTTATGCAAGTGCAATCAAGTGTAATAACAATTGATTAATTATATTAGAATTGTATTGTACTTGTGTTTCATTTTCCACTAATATAGTTATTGTATTATAAATGCCTGATTAATAAAAGAATCATCATAATAATAATACCAGAAGACAAAGAACTTACAAATTAACTATAGAAATATATTCAATCTTCGATCAACACGAAAGAAGTAAATAAGAATATGAAAGAAGTTAATAATCTCCCTTCTTAAAATTTTGTAGTGCTTCTTTTGTCTCTTGATTTTTTTTTTTTGCATGTTTTTAGCTGATTTTGCGTGATGGTGGTCTAGTTCAACTGAACCGTCAACTGGTTTTATTTAATCTCTATCAATTGGTAGTTTGCTGTGTTTTTTGAATATCATCTCGTATGGCAATAGATTAATGTTGCAATGAATTGTAGGATAATACCAGAGATCCCAAAAGTCGATCCCATTCATCCTCCTCCAAGAGATTGGTTTTCATCATGTTTCGTAATGTTAGGTGACTTCTCTCATTCATTCAGTTTGTTTGAGGATGGAAAGCAGAGGATCTGCGTTTTCAATGCCCCACTGCTCACAGAAAGTGGTGAATGCTAAACTTTAAAATTGCGATCCTTGATCAGGCAAAATCGCTTCTGGAACACCAAATAGACTAATGAATCTGTTTAATACCGAGTATAATAAATCATTCGTTGCAATTTGTTTTAATGGCAATGAAAACAGAAATTTAGAGAAATGGTCCTGAATTGTGAAAATAATTTTTTTTCCAGATGAAGTAGTTTCGAGAGGTCCCATTATGTCCTTTGTCACTAACTCCCATGGTCTAGTAGTTGTTATACTTTGAAGGAATTCACGATTGTTGGCTGCATATATTTACTCGATTGACACACAGAGCAAGTTCTGCAAATATCAGCTGTTAGTTCATAATCCAAAGTATAGTACATTCTTTGTCTAGATTCTAGATAAATGCAATCAAGCAATAGCATGGCAATAGCCTGTCTCTTCTAAGATGAGCTCCTGCTGCAGGATCAGTGTGCAAATTGATCATTATTTATAATGCTTGACTTAGAAATATTAATTGCCGTCTCTTATAATAGATTAATGCATGTTTTGGACGATAATCCAGTTCATTCCATATAATAGGAAGTAGTTTCCTGAGGAAAGTAAGGTGCTCAGATTGTGGTTTAGAACCATCTGTTAGTAACTCACAACAAGTCATGTATAACTCCTTGTCAGTATTTTCTGGTGTCTGAATATTACCAATAATAATGGATTCATCATCAATAACACTAGGTTCATGTTCTTCATCAATACACTGTAGACGAGATAGTCCATCCGAGTGTTTTATGATTTTACCTTTACGATAACGAACCGTATAATCATATTCAGAGAGAGACACTGCCCAGCGTGTGAGCATTGAATCTCTGCCTATAGATTCCTTCATATAAATTAGAGCATAAGGGTCTTTCTCGACAATGAAGTGATATAATATTAAATAATGATGAAATTTCTTTATTCCAAACAATAAAGCAGGACACTCTTTTTTCGCTGTGTCGTAATTTCTTTGAGCGGAATTAAGCGTTTTACTTGCATATGCTATTGGCCTTTCTTGTCCTTTGGGATCGAGCTGAGAAAGAACAGCTCGCATTCCTGCATCTGTGCATAGAATAAATTCTTTCGTGAAATCAGGGTGAGCCATTATGGATGAATTAAAGACTCTTTTAATTCCAGGAATGATTTTTTCACATTCTTGGGTCCAATTGAAAAGGACATTCTTACACCGAATGGAAGAACCGTGATTTCATATAGGTCTGATCCAGTGGAGAAAGCTGGTTTTTGTCTATCCTCTTCGGCTAATTCTATTCGCCAGAACCCGGATTGGAGATCCATTGAAGAGTAATATCAAAGACAATATAAGATAGACGCTCAACTCCATGTTATAAAATACAGAGTACGTTTGCACTGACGTCAGCACTCTGACCCAACTTCTAGCCAATCAGCGTTAAGGTATACATACAACTTGTGTAGTCTAAGACAATATTCTACCTAGGTTTATACTCGCCTTTTTTTACCTAGTTATGACTATTCTCTGAATAGAAGGTAGATTATATTCAAAATACTAAATTGTTCCATATATGCGATCTTGTAAACTTAATAAATAATAAAGTAATTAGTTCTCTGATCCCTAATCAGTAGAGAATATTTATATTTCTAATGACTTCACACGTTAAGACTAAAGATCAACCTTTTTATAATTTCAAGGGGAGCGGAGGGTCGTACGTTTATTATTGTTTGGTGTGACGTATGCTTCTGATTGGTTGTTATAATTTTTGCTTGTGCCCTATCAAGTTGAGCGTCTATCTTATATTGTCTTTGGTATAAGTATGCTAAAGTTTAGTTTAATTGGCAAATAAATATCTACGAAAAACAATAGAAACCAAGAATGTAGGTATTTTAGAAAACCGTTACCAACCAAAATTTGCCAAAATTATTAGAACATACAAGCCGAATTAAAGTTAATGTAAATTTGTCAAAATCTGTTCAGAGTTCAATATGAAAAGTTTCATAAAATAATATTACAAAATGTATTTTTTATGGTTCTAGGAAAATTGCTCGAAAAACAATTGTTCGAATTATAAAATTGCATTTCCAGATTTATAAGTCAGTTATTCATGAAGTGGAGCGTCACCAACCATCCTTGTTTCTTTTTAGTAATTGATAATAACTGCTTCAATTTGTTCATAGCAATTAATCATTGTAAAACTGATTTTAAATCTTACTCTTCCTGTTTTGTATCATCTCGTTTGTAACATGTGAATGGTATTCATGTTGTTTTATATCATAATACCCGAATGATTATGTAGATTAATTTCCAACTAGCCTATATCTATGTGGCACTTAAATAAAAGATCATAAATAAATAAATATTTTTCCTCTTCTGTAAAGATTTTATTCTTGTTTTTAATGGAAAAATAATGTCTTTAAAAAAAAATGAAATAACTCATGTTGTGGCAAAGTAATTTTTCATCCCGAAAGTGGCCGAAAGTAAAGTTCAGCATATTTACGTATACTATTTAATAATAATGGTTGAGTTGATAGTTGTAGAATAATTGAAAACAATTATAGTTGTGGGTGTAGTGAATGGGCATATTTGGGTATTTTTTGGTGATCTTTTAGGATGTAGGGACTATATCACATTAAGTTTGGCGGAGTATAGATTTCTCGACATATTGTGAGAATTAAAAGGTGAAGCTAATTTCCTTCCTGATTGCTTTTTACAGTCCCTTGTACTTAATTTCCTTTTGACATCAGCGATATGGCCTTTGGTTAACGTAAATCTTACTAATTAAAGTTAGCACGACCTCTGTTAATCGGGATACTTGTTTATTTTGTATATCCCCTACTCTTACATAATCTCCTTATCCTGTTGACTCTTCCTCTTCTACCACATTTGAGCAATTAATTATTCGAGTAATTGTTCATTCGAGCAATTTGCCGGATACCATTTTTTATGTATCCCAACAACTGTTCAGTATTTTTCAGTTCAATATAGCGATTAACTTTTACCCATTTAATTAACTTAGTATTACTGTGACTGAACTTAGTCCATCTGGCATGATTCAAGTTAGTACCACTTATATAAACTCTTCAAATATTGCCATTGCACCGAAAAATGATATTGACTCACAAATGAAATTTAACGGGCTTGCTAATGTATACCTCATCAGGGTGGGGGGGGGGGACTTCTCAATAGTCCGACGCCCCCATTAGTCTGACAGTTCCATCCTTCTGTGTTATTTTTTATATTAAAATAAAAAATATTATTAAATAGGTATACTCAATTAATAACTAATCTAAATAATAAATAAATTTATCATTTCTTTCATTTTAAAAATTTTATGTTACTCTTTTATTTTACTTTATTTCTAATAGTAATTTATGATGCAATCCATCGCTTTATTTCATCATTTAATGTAGTTTGTTGTATCCGCTAGTTTGTTGTACAGCACACTTCATGATTGTTAAATGACCTGGGGGGCGACACGCCCCCCTATATTCATATATTTTATGTTAAATCAGTAATAAACTACAAAAGTATCTGACTATTGGGACGTCGGACTAATAATGAATAGTAACCTATCAGGTTTGTCAATCGAATTGGAGCAATTTTGTGAATTGAGAATAAAAAAAAGCATTTTCACTGATTTTAAAGCATATTTCAAAGATAATATTGTCACAATCCTAGTAATAACAAAGTAACACTTCTTTATTGTGTCAAATGCCACAATTTCTTCTGGGCTCAATTGTATTGGAGCCCAATCTTCATAGGGCCCAATTACCGGTGCAACATTTGGCACAATCATTGAGATAACTAACATTTCCTTCGGTAATTCGATAACAATAGAAGTATAATTCGGTATTCAGTGGCAGTCCAACTTCTCACCTTCATTGAGGAGTTTGTTCACTGTATTTCAATCTGTAGGCATCATAAAAAGTATGAGTTTGAAATCTAGATTCCAGAAATAGAAAGATTATGACGCAATACGATTTATACGATAGTTTTAATTCTGATTAATTTTGACAATACGATTTTGAATAATCTTAATTCTGAAACACCCTGTGTAAGAGTAAAGTGTACTCGCTTTACTATTTGAAATGGCCATAAATTTGATATCCGGGTAGAGTATTTTCCATGCATTCCGTTTAAATATCCAATATGTTATTGGAATGAATTACAATACCCTATTGATTTGTGGGGGGTACGGTCAAGAGCCCCCCCCCCCCCGGTCATGAGCCCCCCTAGGTCATAAGCCCCTCCGGTCACGAGCCCCCCTCTATGTTTTTTAATCCTTATTTACCTATTTAAATAAATAAAGAACTACTTAGATAGAAATAACTGAGAGTTGCTAATGTAGTTTGGTGTATCCGCTAGATTGTTGTACTGCACACTTCATGATTGTTTAATGATCTGGCAGGGGGGTTCGAGGGGCGGCACGCCCCCCGATATACATATATTATATGTCTAATCAGTAATGAACTACAAAAGTGTCAATAAGGATCAAATAATATAGGTAAATAAGGATTTAAAAACAGGGGGGCTCATGACCGGGGGGGGGGGGGGGCTCTTAAACGGGGGGGGGGGCTTATGACCTACACCCGATTTGTGGGGTGTAGGTCATAAGCCCTCCCGGTCATGAGCCCCCCAGGTCACGAGCCCCCCTGTTTTTAAATCCTTATTTACCTATATTATTTAATCCTTATTGATTGACACTTTTGTGGTTCATTACTGATTAGACATAAAATATATGTATATCGGGGGGCATGCCGCCCCCCGAACCCCCCTGCCAGGTCATTAAACAATCATGAAGTGTGCATTACAACAATCTAGCGGATACAACATACTACATTAGCAACTCTCAGTTATTTCTATCTAAGTAGTTCTTCATTTGTTTAACTAGGTAAATAAGGAACAAATCGGGGGGCTCTTGACCGTACCCTGATTTGTGTATGTATCGATAGCCCGATGAAGATTTATAATTTAGTGTCTAATCGCTACATTAAATTTCTAAGACATATCCTCATTCTTTCTACGGATATCCTGTACTATTTTCAACCTATAGAACATATCCTGACTCTTAATATGAATATCGTTAACTATTTTATAGGACATATCCCTTATCTTTCTTCGAACATCATCAATTCTTCTCTAGGACATATCCTCATTCTTTTTCCAAATATCCTTATACATTTTCTACTTATAGAACATATCTTCACTTTTTATATGAATATCCTTAAAGTAAAATTTTAAAACCCAAAATAAATTTATTAGCCCTTTCACTAAAGGAGATTAACTTTGTTAAGCTCTGATACATATGTAGCTAATTAGCACTAAGAAAGCCAAATCAGTTACAATAGCACAGGTAGAAATTGAATGTAAATAATATAAGTCCGATTTGTAATGATGTACACTGGTACATTCATTGCAGTTCTGTTATTTTCCAAGGTTTTAATTTAGTTCACTATAATTAAAATATAACATGGTTGATTCAGTAACTAAATAAAATTTAACATACCTTTAATCTTTGAAGCGTCACCAGTCTTCTTCACCTTTCTTGTTCGATTAGGTACACCATAGATTGGTTCACGAAGGTAACCTCCACCATCTGTGGATTGAACACACATCAATTATGTATTATTATCGCACATATATTAAAATAGAATATCATAATTAAATTACAATTTTAATATTACCGTTTAAACAGTACACAGATCCGACAATTGCTTGAGAAGCATCCTTTACATCCAATTCTTCTACAGTGGATTCTTTTTGAAGTGAAGAATGTAAGTACAGGTCTTGCAGATGGCAAAACTTGCTTATTGTGAAACTGTGACAGTTGCAAGATCTGAGCTTGTGCTTGATGTCTTATCTAAATCTGTGATTGTCTGCTATGGATTGTGGCTCAACATGATGTTCGTCTTCTACAGTTGATTCGAGATCATTTTACTCTTGCTTCCAGAAATACCCTAAGATTAAAATCATCGCTCAGCTCTGGGATAGTGGGTAGCTTTTCAAAGGGAAACATACGACCAGGGGAAACAATCGGGTCACTGGTGATTACAGTTTCGCTGTCTAAGTTTAGAATTTTCCATCTGTCATTTGAAAAGCTTGCAGTGTTCGGTAAACTGTTGGAAAACACTGCAAGCTTCAAAGTGTCAGAAAAACGCTTTTATTGACCTCTGTACTTTCCAGATATCAGAATACCATTTTCAAAGATTCGAGTGCACTGTAGTCAAAATTGTTATGAACAGATCTTGAGACGTCAAAAACAACTCCTTTCGCAGTTTTATCAAAAAGGGAGGCAAAATCCCTACAATTGATCATGCCATCAAGGTACTGATATTTGTACAGTATATTGAGATATAGGCAGAGGAAACTCTTTCCTCGATTACCGGTAGAGTCAACAACCCAGAGTATTTTTCTTAAGTCTTGTCTCATCAAAGTCTCTATACCTGAAACTGCCATTGGTAGAGAAACTTCCACTTCCATTCGTTAAAAAGAGTGTTTTTCTTGAAGATCTTGGATGGCACTGCTGATTCTATCATAATAAAAGGATCTCTCAGCATACTCCTTGGTCGCTTTCACTTTCAGTGCAATCTGAATCTAATAGTCCTTGAATTATGTGTGCTCTCGATGCTGGCTGCTAGCGCACATTAGTCAGGTAGATTTCCTTTTTTTTCAGCGGAAAAATCTCCATCAGTTGTGAAATTACCACCTTTAAAATCGATATTTAAATAATGTACATTTAAACCACACTAAAATTGCTGAGAAAATCATCTTCAACTCTTTCGAGTATACGGTTACAACTTAGATGTCCTAAAAGTAAGTTTATACAAGAGACTTTGAAGAAGCAGTTAGAAAGGGAAGTAAATCCACGCAACATTGTTTGATAAAATTAATTATAGACTATAAAAAACTACTCCTGACATTGCTGTCCTTTTACACTGAATGTAAACAAAGGGTTCTAGATGAATTCCCTCGTGGAAAATTCCACCACGGAAGATTCCACCGCATAATTATGGATTTCATTTACAGAAGGTATAACATTTTAATATAAACTGATTTAAAGAATTATTTTTTGTGGTAGCCGGACAACATTCCACTAGTTTTTAGTTTAAGAAATTATAAGAATATGTTATGTCAAGGCCTAAGGCCCCTTTCACACGAGTCACTGAGTGAGCGTCACTGATGACGGTCACCAGTTGCATCGTCTGCAAACAACCATGGTTGAAAACACTCAATCTAAAGAATACTTTCATCATTTGAGGAGTTACTTCTATTGGCTTTACTGCTCAAGAAGGAAGAAACGCTCTCTTAAAAAAAATTGCAAACGCGTGAGATTTTAACATTAGAGATGGGATGGTACCGAAATTTTCACAAATACCAATACCCAGATTTTTATTGATGTCGAACTTACTAAATATTGTTATCGCCAATTTATAGTTACTATTAGAATAGGTATTGTTTAAATAAATATTATGTTCAAGAAATTTAAAATTCTATTGGTATCGATACTTTTTTACCAACAGTCAACACCGATATGAGAAAAATTGCCGATACCAATTCCGATACTTCGACTCATCTTCATTTAACATATAAAGAAGAGACAAATATTTACATCATACACTTTAAAATAATTTATGCTGATAATTTTGAATTCTGAAATTTCTTTCAAACCACTAATAAAGAGGAAAATTATTCGGATACTGCAGACAGCGGGCTTAGATCACAAAAAGTTGCGTCACTGAGTGACTTCCTCTGAAAGCTACTATTAATATTGTACCCCACAGTCGGTGACGGCAACTTTCACTGCATGGAAGTTATAGCACAGATCATTGAATATAGGAAGATGTCGCACTACAGTATTTTCAATTTTCTAGCGGCACTTGTCACCGGGTCTGGTCTGTCCGTACCGTGACGTATTCTTGGAGTTGCCAACGATTGATATATTTCTTATATTCAATTATTCAAAAACTACACAAACAGAATGATATTGAACTTAAATAAGCCATTTAAAATCAAAATATTCATTTATGATATTAAACTGATAATAAAATTATATATTTTTAAGTAATATAATTTTTTATGTTCTGTACATGTTTTGTACGTGTGTTCAGTACAAATTTGAAGCGTCGGTTTATTTCTGATGCAATATCGTTAGCATGCGGCCGTGCGCTGTATTCTGTGACCAAATTTACTAATTATTTTATCTTTCATAAAAAATAGACCAGTGAGAAATGGGCAATGTACGAAAATGTTAATTTATCAGTTGTACCAATATATCTAAAAATCGTTACAAGTTGTTTTTGTCCAGAAAACATGATTGCAATCTGTGGTTCAAGACTTGCACAATGGCGTTAGCAATCCTTGGTTAGCAAAGACAAGATAGACGCTCAACTTGATAGGGTACATGCAAAAATAATAACAACCAATCAGAAGCGATCAGTAGCATACGTCACACCAAACAATTATAAATAATAATAATATGACTGAAGATGTGTAACTGACGGTAATACGGAACTTACCCTAATACAGAACAGTTTTTAAGTCACTATTCAGTTAGCTCGAAATATTTTAGTTCTGACTTCGATTCTTGTTTTCTATTTTATAATAAATATACGTTAAAATATCAAACTTAATCAACCTTTTATCCTAAAAATTTAAATTTACATAACTGCCTCGGTTTCCTCTTCATGGTAGTAAAAGAAAATGTAGCTCTGACCGTTATATAGGTATATACATATACTCCTTTGTTTGAAGTTTGTAATATGTGACGTCACGGTACCCCTCTCTCTGATTGGCTGATACGCTCTCAGTTAAATAATTATTTGGCCACTAGCGTCCAAGTAGAAGTGAAACATCTTCCTATATTCAATGATCAGTGGTTATAGTACTGAAACTGGAACTATAAAAACGTCTCTCAGCAACATTATTAGGTCTGTTTTTCGGTACACTGCGATATACGTAGTAGTGACAGTAGAGTGACTTGTTATCGTGACGTCATTAAAGCAACAGACTATATGCATTGTAAATGATGGCGGGTAATTGGTGACTCGTGTGAAAGGGGTCTAAGAGATAAGCTAAGGCGAACATACGAAATAATATGACAGATCAAATATGAATCAATTAAATTTAAAATAAGATTTAAATCGTGTAAATTCAACAATAAAATTCCGCTGCCGCAGTGACCAACAATCTGAGATTCTGTTTGATTCTTCTTTAAACCTATATAGTCAAGCGGGGTTACGGTCACGAGCCCCCCTCTTTTTAAATCCTTATTTACCTATACTATTTAATCCTTATGGACACTTTTGTAGTTCATTACTGAATATCTAAGTAATTCTTCATTTGTTTAACTAGGTAAATAAGGATTTAAAAAAACAGGGAGAGGGGGCTCTTGACCGTACCCCGTCACGAGCCCCCCTCCCTGTTTTTTTAATCCTTATTTACCTAGTTAAACAAATGAAGAACTACTTAAATAGAAATAACTGAGAGATGCTAATGTAGTTTGTTGTATCCGCTAGTTTGTTGTACTGCACACTTCATGATTGTTTAATAACCTGGCAGGGGGGTTCGGGGGGCGGCACGCCCCCCGATATACATATATTTTATGTCTAATCAGTAATGAAATACAAAAGTGTCAATAAAGATTAAATAATATAGGTAAATAAGGATTTAAAAACAGGGGGGCTCGTGACCTAGGGGGGCTTATGACCTACACCCAGTCAAGCGGGACAAGAAATGAAAGATTTCATAAAGATCTATCTATTTCAAAAACCAAGAATGGTTCCGTCAAAACAAACATATCAAAAGATGCGGAATTGTTGTGCTATTTTAGTGCAATAAACTCTTCTTTGAAGTACTGGATACATTTTCTACACAGGCGGCTAACATGGCCGTTCCGAGCCGTGACAATCGTGTTATCTTCCCAGCACAGACCAATGAATACCAAGATGATCAATGCTACGTAGACATCAAATCTCACTAACTTCAACCAGAAAAGCACGGGAACCAATCAGAGAATTATGGGTTCGTGACGTCATCGATCAAAAAAAAATATGATAGTTTTCTATACAACAACTCATTCAGGTGAAACTGAGTTATTTTATCTAGTTTTCTAGGATATGATTTTAAGGTGAACTAATTTAAAATGGTTTCATCGAATTTAGAAATTGATCCAATATGAATTATGGGTGCGTGACGTCATCAAACAAAATAGAAAATAAAATAGTCTTCTATACAGCAAATTATTCAAGTGATACCGAGTAATAATTTCATCTAGTTTTCTATCATAAATGATTTTAATTTGAACTAATTTAAAATGGTTTCACCGAATTTAGAAATAGATCCAATATGAATTATTGGTGCGTGACGTCATCGAGCCAAAAAAAAAATAGTTTTCTATACAACCACTTGTTTAATTAACAGATACTGAATTAAATACAATTCTCTGAAATATTTAGGATGAACCAGTTCAAAACCAACTTAAAAGTCCAATCGTTATCATTAAAATTTATACATTAAATATTTAGCTCTGAAGCGGCTGTTACGATCTAAGTCAACAAACGCTAACTGCAACTGTTTCTAGAAAGGTTTAATTAAGGAAAAGTTTATTTCAAGTTTAAATAAAAATTAGTATGTTCAAAATTATTTATATTTGTATGATATAATTAAAATAATCTAGTATTTAAATTGATACATTTATAAATATATATTCTTACGAGTATAGTACAAACAAGTGAAATATAAATACTAACTATAAGGTAATCTATTCAGAGGACAAACAACTCATTTTAGATATAAATTTCATATATTGAGTATTTTAATATTACAGTTGGTTTAAACAGTTCACTTTTAGATAAATAAAATTAAGGTACCACCAACACAATTTCCCCCTGTAATACTCACTGTATCTTTTAACAATAGGCCAATAGCTAACCAAATTATAGATTTGAATTATGTTGAACATAAAAATGTCATAATTTAATAGTTTATTTACCTGTTTACATTTTTTTTATATAGGAATCTATTCCTCTACAGTATAAACATTTCTTCCAAAATTTAAATATATCTGAAGAATCTTAGAAATTTCCGATAAATAGGAAAATACAGGTACTTTCAAAAGCCACACTAGAAAATAACAACTAAATAAACTTCAATGAATTGAAGACCTACAATTAAGATCAATAATTTAGAAAGTAAACATAAACTCTTGAGTAACATCAAAGGAAATACATTCATGAATTATACAGAGTGACACAAAAAAAAGAGGGATGAAAGTAAACACTTATAACTCAAAAAGTAGTACACTTAGAAATATGAGATAAAAACCACATGGTAGAGTATATCTTCAAGATATTTTGATTTATAACGAATGTTCAAAATGGCCTCCCTGCTGCTCTATACACAAATTCATGCGTTCCTCAAAATTCGCTATACTGGAACTGGATTGGAACTGGATTTCGGGGGGGATTCTAGAATATGGCTTTTCAGCGCCACTGTCCCCCCTCCCGGACCCCTCGACTTCACACCCCCCAGCCCCTTCCGCAGGGCCGAGACCTCCTCCTCCAGTCCTCAACCCCCACCCTCTATAGTACCAATTAAACAGAAAAATTCTTAAATACAAAACCTTATAAAATGATTGTAAACTAAATTAATAAGTATGCGACTAAAGTCTGCTTTGGAACTATAGATAGGCCATATCGTTGACTACGGACATCAAAGTAGTAAGAAAGGTGGCTTCTAGCTCATGGATGCAGAAAAGCTACTCCAGTCACTTACCTATGAAAGTGACGAAAAGGGACACAAGAACCGGTGATAGAAAATGAGCCCTACGAATCTAGGTAACACAAAATCTAAGACCTCGTAGTAGAAGAGCATAATCCTAGCGCTATCCTCTAAAACTGCAAGTAGCGTTAAGATATAGAAACGATAAAAGATATTTTCAATTCAAAATAGACCATTGTAATCCAAATTACAACAGTTCAGGCACAAGGGACACAACTTCCTTCTCTTCCATCAACCACAGACAGCTTCAGGATTGAGCCCCTTGGATAAATTATAATAATTTGAACAGATTCGTTATTTTATTTGTGCATAATTTTCCTTATTTTGTCTGACTCTTGAATTAATATCGAATTTTCTATTGAGGAATTTGACAGTTTGGAAAATTCGGCATTTAACGAAGAATTTTATCAAGTACTCTAAGATGAACTGCGTGCAAAATTGTGGGTGAGGTGCATGATTTATTATGGCATCAAATAAAATATTTGCAAATCCATTCAAATGCGAAAAATTATGAAAGTAGTAAATGAAAAAGCTTTCATACGTGATAATGGTCTCTAGAAATTGGTGAGAACAATATTTTAGGCCCTAAGATGAATTTTCATCATCCTTATACTCTTTGAAGGATATGAACAGATGTAAACTCAAATATTGGGACACCAAAATATTGCTGCAGCACTCGCACGTAATGAGGTCGGTTTTTGTTTTTTTCAGAGGGAAGGTTACTAGTTTCTTCAGCACATATCCACTGAAGTAACACTAGAAGATTCAAATTGGCCTCCAATGATAGTGCAACCACTGAAGCCCAGTATAACTTCTGGCCTAATCTCTTGTGTTGTCTGTACTTCAGGTTCTGATGGACATAATTATGCGTTAAATTTCATAAGAATGTAGCTACAAGAAAATGTTGTTAATATGAAGACAATATGTTCAAAAATATTATTAAAAATAGATTAAAGATGAAGTAGCTATACTTACAAAATTCATGAAATCAACACTGAGATCCGGGGCATCTGCAACTTCACAGTTGCCATCAATGGGAGGTCTAACCAATGAAGCTACAGCAAGCCGACTGTATATCCTACAGAAATCTTGTGGAGTTTGGAACTTGCACTTTTGCCTTATTCTATCCAAAGGCATTTCGAGGAAGTTCTGGCTCAAGTTTCGAGTAGAAAGATATTTGAAACCTCTTGCTTTCATATCTTTTCGCAGCATTAGGAGCATATTGATATTGTGGACAAACCGATTGATGAAGCGGCACTTGCGATTTTTATTTAGAAGCTGCAACCATTCTTTGGATTCTTTCAGAATAGTCACCAACTTTGCACAGTTGACATTGAATGGCCTTCTTAACATTACTCCATCCTTTGAAGATAAAGAATTCATTATGTCAAATATCTGGTTGAACTGGTGGCAATAGCTGCTAGTACAAAGAGCACTGCTGTCTATTTTGTTACTTGCCACCATATATGTAGTTCAGAGCAGCAGCAACAGAGTGTGATAATACTTGACATGACAAATTAACTTTCATGCGGCTGCCAAATTTCAGATCAAATAGATTCCTATGACCTAATTTAGGTGCTAATTTTTGGGTGTTTTTGGCCTCAAGATGATAGAGTTGCTGCAGATGACTCCAATTTGCTTTGCCAGCATGACGAGGAACATGAACTCCAGTCTTTTGTTCAATTAAGTTTCTGGCATTCTTTAATAGGTGAGGTGGGTTTGAAAAAGGGTTTCTCCGTATTCACACCTGCCATTCTAAAAGCTTTTTCAATGTTCGGACCTTGGTCAGTGGTAACCCCTTTGACAATGAAACCTGCTTCTTGTGTGACACTGATGGCATCTTGGATGATGGAGATAATTTGGTCACTGTTTGTCACAGAATCTGTAAAGATGTACCGAATTGGATACTTCCACCTTCGAAACATACCAGATACCATGACACACAAACCAGAAGACACAAGTTTTCGATTTTTTACCTGGCCATCATCCTCGTAACCAATCAGAGAGCCAGTTTTCTCATCATACCCAAGGCCAGTTCTTAGGGACATTTCATCAACTAAAAGCATACACCATTAATCCTTAACAGATGTTGTGTTGACCTTCATCTTCAAAAGGGTGCCACTAGCCTTATGAATTCCAGAACGTGAGATGAATTTCTCAAGGCATCTCATCACAGTAGATTGAGAGGGAAGAAGTAACAGTTGTTTCAGTACCTTATGGCCAGTTTTGGAGGAGCCGACAAACATATTGGTGGAGAGCCATTTCTGATATTTGCTGTTATCAATGTTTTCAGTCTTCGTTTTTCAAATAGTAACTTGCAAAGTTCAGTGAGGTTCTTTCCAAGTATTCCTCCATATTCTTCCTCAAACTCTGAAAACGAAACTCTTCTATATTGCTTACCTGTCTTCATCCTCTTCACAGTTTTCCTAATCCTCTCTCCACGAATTACCCTTCTGTTGATGCTTTGTTTTTCGATTAGACATGGCATGCATCCTGATTTTGGCGTGAATAATCTGCGTTTGCATTTGGCAGATCGGGAGATCATCTGAAAAAAAGATAAAGAAAATTATATTTAAAAATAATGGAAGTGCAAATCAAATATAATGAATGTATGTGCATTCCATACAGAGATCCAAATTGCACAACAAACATTCTAAGAATTAGTAGATTTATAATTTCACAGATGGAATTAATTTCAGAATTGATATTTGACAAATACAAAAAAAATGGCAATCGTAAAATAAGGGTAGCAACTTTTTTCACATCTAAAATTTAGTGCAGTATCTACTAACTATTTCATGATAAATGAGTTGAGAGATGACTTCATTGTCAGCTGCCTCCATTACCTCTAATACAGGGTGGGGCGTAAGTTTGGAAGCAATTTTTCAAACATTAATATAATTCTTAAAAATAAGTTCCTAAGTAGGTGATAGGGTTTGAACTATAGTAGAGACACTACATTATGACGTGGCAGTGTTATTTTTTACAAAAATTTAGTCAATTCAAAAATGTCAGACAAAAGAGAAGCCATTATTGCTTACACCGTGCCGGGAAGTCAGATTCCGTCATTTCAAAGACTCTCTCCATAGCGAGATCGACTGTTTGGAAGTGTGTGAAGCGTTTTAATGAGAGAGGAGACTTTACTGATCGTCCAAGAAGTGGTAGACCACGCTCACAACGCACCAAACAACTGATAAAATGTGCCCGAGAGAAGATCCAGGAGGAACCCGAAAAGGTCAACACGATTGTTAGCCAAAACAGCTAATGTGAGTCCCAGAACAATGAGAAGAGTTGTCAAAGAAGACCTAAAGATGTCCTCTTTCACCCTCCAAAAGAGACTGACTCTGTCAGAAGTTGTAAAGAAAAAGAGATAGGAGAGAAGCAAAGCACTTCTGAGAGAATTGAAGTCTAGCACGGCTGGTGAAATTGTTTGGTCTGACGAAAAAATTTTCACAGTGGAAATGGCTCACAACCGGAGGAATGACAGAATAATTGGTGAAAGTGCAAAAGACATCCCATACAACCAAAAAACTGTCCACAGAACCATGAAACCTGCTTCAGTAATGGTCTGGGCCACCGTTTCAGAAACTTGGAGATCTCCTTTAATTTTTGTGGAACAAGGCGCCAAAATCAATGCTAAATGTTATATTGAGAATATTTTGACGCCAATGTTGGAGTCAGCTAAGGATCACTTCGGTAATGACACTCTATGGACATTTCAGCAAGACGGCGCGACTTCACATACTGCAAATGTCACTCAAAACTGGTGCCATGACCATCTTCCACGGTTTTGGTCCAAAGAAATGTGGCCTCCCTGCTCCCCAGATGTTAATCCTATGGACTTTTCGGTATGGTCCATTCTTGAATCAAAGGCCTGTGGTAAATTCCATCGCAGTGTGGATGATTTAAAGCGTTCGCTCCAGAGATCTTGGAAGGAAATTTCACAAGAACAGTTGCGTGCCGCAGTAGGAGGAGTTCGGAGGAGATTTGAGGCTGTTATTAAAAACAAGGTGGGACATTTTGAATAAATTTATGATTTTTGAATTCTTAAAACCCTTATGTAATAATACATAACTGTAAATTATTAAATATATTGTTCGTTGGATTATAATATGCACTTTCATTTGCTTCCAAACTTACGCCCCACCCTGTATATATTTACATGAAATTATAATTGAAATTGTGGTTAAACATAACTCGTTCAATAGAACTATGCTATTAACAGGCAGCCCATCAATAAATCGACATTTACAGAGTATCTAATTAATCATATTTCCTATAAGCCAAAAGACTAGTTAATTCTACACACACGTGTGTTGTCTCCATCATTAAAAGCTTCTGTAAATGACCTTTTTCTTGCAGTCAGAGAATTTCAGTGTTCTGAATGTGGAGTCAACATTTGAGCAGCTACCTGCTGCCGAAGGAGATTGGAAGTTGTCACTCTAGGAGAAGTTGCAGCTACCTGCTGCCGAAGGACAGTGGAAGTTGTCACTCTAGGAGAAGTTGCAGCTACCTGCTGAAGAAGGACAGTGGAAGTTGTCACTCTAGGAGGAGTTGCAGCTACCTGCTGCGGGAGGTTTCACTCTAGGTGTTGCTGCTACCTGCTGCGGAAGGAGAGTTGTTGCTGCAGTTCTGAATGCCGTGTATGAATGCTCCCTGAACTGTCAGTTTGTCGCTAGGGTGACGTCATATGTGCTGTGACGTCACCACACGACACAGCGGAACGGTCACGCTTTATACTTCCATGTTTCTACAGAAGTAAAAAGTGGAGGTTCATTTTTTACCCAAAAAATTTGTGAAAACGGGGTAAGAAAAAAATTGCATGGGGAGCTAATAATGAAATTTCATTTTATGCCCCAGGGGCCAAAATTGATTTTTTTATTACCCCACACATTGAAAATAATAATTTCATTTTTTTAAATTATCTTCTTTTTTTTTGAGACAATTGCAATTCATTGAGACACTACAACTTTACAATTCATAAAGGACATCATACACTGATCTATGTGGTGATGCAGATGTCCAATTACTATATCCAGGTTGTGTATTCTGTTTTATAGGTGGGAATGGAGGAGGAGTAGGATTTGATGTTAGAAAAGAAGTTAGGTGTTGAAGTTAGTGACCCGATTTCTACAGTTATGTCAAGTTGCGTGTCATTCTCCAATTGGTTATCTATCATAGGCTCATTGTTGTAATTTTCAGATTTTCCGTTATTCACCCATTTTCTGTTTTGACATCAGTTGATAGGCATTGTTTCCACACATGACACAGCATGTTAACAAAGCCTGCTTTATGGTAAGCTCTCATGCAGCTGTTTTGTGCTCGAAGCTCCTACTCAGATTCTTAATTCTTTGTAAGTGGAGAAAAACATGAAACATCTATACCATTTACAGTTCTAGTTGATCCAAATGAAATAATATTTGATCCAAGTGAATTTGAATTTGATCCAAGTGAAATTGAATTTGATCCATGTGAAATTGAATTTGGTCCTTATGCAATTGAATTTGATCCAAGTGAAATAATATTTGATCCAAGTGAAATTGAATATTTTATCATTCCGATACTTCACATTTTGTGTCTTTGTCTGTTGGTTGGTTGCAAGAAAAATGTCATGCTTTTAATATTTAAAATATAAAAAAATATTTGTATAATCTCTCATTGCCACCTAAAGCTCTCATTGCCAATCTTAATCTTTTATTACCCACCATAATCATTCATTGCCCACCATAATCATTCATCGTCCACCATAATCTTTCACTGCCCACCATAATATTTCATTACCCACCATAATCTTTCATTTGGCCACCATAATCTTTCATTGCCAACCATAACCTTTCATTGCCCACCATACTCTTTCATTGCCCACCATAATCTTTCATTGCCCATCATACTCTTTTATTGCCCACCATATTCTTTCATTGCCAACCATAATCTTTCACTGCCCACCATAATATTTCATTACCCACCATAATCTTTCATTACCCACCATAATATTTCATTACCCACCATAATATTTCATTACCCACCATAATCTTTCATTTGGCCACCATAATCTTTCATTGCCCACCATAATCATTCATTGTCCACCACAATCTTTCGTTGCCAACCATAACCTTTCATTGCCCACCATACTCTTTCATTGCCCACCATAATCTTTCGTTGCCAACCATAACCTTTCATTGTCCATCATACTCTTTTATTGCCCACCATACTCTTTCATTGCCCACCTTAATCTTTCATTGCCCACCATAATATTTCATTGCCCACCATAATCTGTCATTGCCCACCATAACAATCTGTCATTGCCCACCATAATAATATATCATTGCCCACCATAATAATATATCATTGCCCACCATAATAATATATCATTGCCCACCATAATAATCTTCAAAATCCACCATTTGAATTGGCCTATCAATATCTTTCATGACCCCCATTATACATAAAAATTTATTCACATTTAATTTACTTACAGATAATTTATTTACATACAGTTTATTTACATAAAATTTATTCACCAAAATTTATTCATTAAAATTTATTTATGTAAAACTTATTTACATAAAACATATTTACATGAAGTTGTAATTAAATATTATGTAAATAAATTACACAAATATTTTTTTATAATTTAAATATTAAAAGCATGACATTTTTCTTGCAACCAACAGACCAAAGACACAAAATGTGAAGTATCGGAATGATAAAATATTCAAATTCACTTGGATCAAATATTATTTCATTTGGATCAACTAGAACTGTAAATGGTAAAGGGGTTGGAGCAAGTCTGTACAGTGAGGAGGCAGTTCCAGAATGTTAATATCTTCTTAAGATGGCTAGCTCCACAGTTTTCAAAGAGGTGTTACTGAGATGACCATTCAAAATCAGTTGCAGTGAATTTCAAGAACGGCTATATTTTCTGTTACACCATGGGAAGCATAAATGTTTTTGAGACTTTTATGCCTATTGTCATTTTTTTAAGGATCAGTTGGACGATCTTCACCAACTAGGTTTTTTATCATTTCTTCTAATTTGTCAAAATATTCAAGATAATAGAATGATCGGCAGTTACAGCTTTTCTAGCTAGCTGCAGTTGTCCTACTTTATTAAATGCCTACTTGCTTAGACAACATACCTGACTAATTTATACGCAAACGATCATTCTCTCAATTTTCTTAAATATGATCAAGAATGTTTGTTCCAGCACTTGTGATAAGATCACACTTCTTTCCTTGCAAATATAGAGATATACAACATGCTCTATGTATGATTGCTTACAAATACATATGTAGTATGTATGTCTGTTATTGAAAAATAATCTGTCCACTCTTAGCAAGCATTCACCTTTTCCATTCTTCTTGGTTTCATTCTTCTTTTGTTGCTGTGGCTTATTCCAGAGTAATTCCACATTCATGCCATACTTCTCAGCAGATGTTTTATCTCAGCCCCATCATTTATATCTTGAAGAGCTACTACGATAGTACATTCATTCCATGTTTTTATAAATATCTTATGAACCATTACTAAATATTCATATTTAAGTAGGGGAGGATGGTCATCAATGGGACAAAAAACACAGAAAGATTGATATTTCATTTACTATGGGCAAAGTATGAAAAATATAATATCCATGTGTAATATAGATATTCCTTTATAAAATGAAACTAACTCGAATGCTATCACATATTCTATTGACTAGAAAAAAATTACATAAAAAAAAAATAATTGTCTCATTGTATAACAGCACTGGTGAACAATGGGACAGTTTATCAAACTTGTATATTGTTTAGGTTATGGTCAAATTTCAAGTTCGAATTATCTCTTTATGTTGTCCCAAACTCAGTTGGTTCATATAATATCAGTTTAATGTCCTCTAGCCTCACCGATTCCATGTCAGGAACATTTGTAAAATTAAGCTCATTGCACTCGAATCTTCGCCTAACATCAATATTTCCTATTTATCTTTTTCATGCTTTTGGCCAGCAGAATACGTTTTAGAAATCGAATCAAATTCTACAAGTTCATAAACCTTCATTTCCAACGTTTTCGGTAGAGATTTAAGTTCTTCAGACGAATGGATTAGTTAAATTAATAGTTCTATACCAGACCAAGAACAATAGTTCACAGGCCATCTACGGCAGATACTTTATGAAGTGATTTCGAAGGCCTTATCCTTAATGGCATCAGCTAAAAGCTCTTCTTTCTCTGGTGTATCCTTTGCAATCATGCTGCGTCTTTTTCTTTTATTAGTGAAATTTGTTTTCTATGCAGTGCTTTGTGATGATCTCAGATTGCTAAAGCCCTTGAACATGATCGAAAGTCCCGCTTCAGCTGGAAGCTCTGTTTCTACAAGGAGCCCTGAAGCTACAGTTCACGTTATTGTATCAAAAATAGATATTTATTGAATCATATGGAGTAACTAGACAGTTTGGTTGACAATAGGGCACTGTCCCATTGTTAACCAAATTTTCTCTGCCAATGATCACCATGACGCCATTTTGAAAACATATGGGTATAGTAGCTCAACTACAAAAGTATAAAGGCAATCCTTTCATATGATCATATTTTACATATTACTTAACATTATGTAAAACTGACGTAAGCATATGTTAAATTAACAGATTTATAACAATTGAAACAAAGTACAAAAAATTTAGTTTTCCCACCTCTAAATCACGTTTTAGCTTTTACTCAGGGCTGACTACATACCAACCGCTGAATGCAATGCGAGTGAATGCACTGAAGTATGCCTAATTTGAGGTACGGTCAAGAGCCCCCCCCCCCCTCCCTGTTTTTTTAATCCTTATTTACCTAGTTAAATAAATGAAGAACTACTTGGATATAAAAAACGGAGAGTGGCTAATGTAGTTTGTTGAGTCTCAAAATCCTTTTGACATTAATTTATATATTGAATTGTTCTATTTATTTCACGAGTGCTTTGAAGCCATGATGGTTGTTATTGTTTCTGAGATAAGAGACCGCAGTTAGTTAAAGTCCACCTTTTATCTACTTGACCCTATAACATATAGCGACAATAATAACTAAAGAAACAGAGATATACTGAATAAGCATAGTTTAAAAGAACTATCTACTAAGGTGACATGGGTAAATTAAGGTCTTTTAATTCCATCCCTCATAAGGAAATCTTCTGAAACTAAATTATAGTGAATTGTTTTAGAGGATCTCATCACTGCGTGCTAGATCATTTGTTGAATATATTTCACAAGTGCTTTGATGCGAAGATGCCTGTTAATTAATATGAGATTAATTGACGCAATTTACCTACTTTACACTATCCAATTCAAAACAGTTGACGGCCAATATTGCCACCATCTTGATAAATTTGAAAATTATATAGAGACTTGCCTTTTGTGCAGTACTGATAATTTTGAAGAGAAAAGCCTTTAGCAGGCACCCAGAAGACAGAATGGAGAATTTTTCTCACTTAACTCATGATCACTGATCGGAAACACTATATAACCCTAACCCTGCAAATGGACTGTTCCGGTTGTCGGTGCTACTTCTCGTACATGGACACACCTTCGTATTTTGTATTCAACTTTTTTTAATAGACATTCGTAATTGTAATCCACTTCAAAATTGTTCTAGGTCTAAGCACCACTTATTCATCTGAGAATTTGGTGTAGCAGCAGACGGGTGTAGGTCATAACCCCCCCCCCCCCCCCCGGTCAAGACAAGAGCCCCCCCCAGGTCATAAGCCTCCTCCGGTCAAGAGCCCCCCCCCCCCTCCGTTTTTAAATCCTTATTTACCTATATTATTTAATCCTTATTGACACTTTTCTAGTTCATTACTGACTAGACATAAAATATATGTATATCGGGGGGCGTGCCGCCCCCCGAACCCCCCTGCCAGGTCATTAAACAATCATGAAGTGTGCAGTACAACAAACTACATTAGCAACTCTCAGTTATTTCTATCCAAGTAGTTCTTCATTTGTTTTAACTAGGTAAATAAGGATTAAAAAGACAGGGAGGGGGGGCTCGTGACCGAGGGGGCTTAT
>CANNZV010004500.1:0-40009 GCA_947561585.1 Caprella mutica | reverse complement strand
GTAACATATGGTAGAGATATGGGTAACATATGGTTGAGATATGGGTAACATATGGTATTGATATGGGTAACATATGGTACATATATGGGTAACATATGATACAGATATGGGTAACATATGGTACTGATATGGGTAACATATGGTACTGATATGGGTAACATATGGTACAGATATGGGTAACATATGGTAGAGATATTGGTAACATATGGTACAGATATGGGTAACATATGGTACAGATATGGGTAACATATGGTATTGATATGGGTAACATATGGTAGAGATATGGTTAACATATGGTAGAGATATGGGTAACATATGGTATTGATATTGGTATCATATGGTATAGATATGGGTAACATATGGTACAGATATGGGTAACATATGGTACAGATATGGGTAACATATGGTACTGATATGGTAACATATGGTACTGATATGGGTAACATATGGTACAGATATGGGTAACATATGGTAGAGATATTGGTAACATATGGTACTGATATGGGTAACATATGGTACAGATATGGGTAACATATGATACAGATATAGGTAACATATGGTACTGATATGGGTAACATATGGTACAGATATGGGTAACATATGGTACAGATATGGGTAGCATATGGTACTGATATGGGCAACATATGGTACAGATATGGGTAACATATGATTTTGATATGGGTAACATATGGTACAGATATTGGTAACATATGGTACTGATATGGGTAACATATGGTACTGATATGGGTAACATATGGTACAGATATGGGTAACATATGGTACTGATATGGGTAACATATGGTACAGATATGGGTATCATATGGTAGTGATATGGTTAACATATGGTACAGATATTGGTAACATATGGTACTGATATGTGGTTTTGTTATGGTTCACATGTGTATTCTATATGTTATACATGTGGCAAAACCACATCTATAACATATCGTCCAAGGTTCCAAAAATCAACATTGTAACCACATTGTTATAATGTGGACATAACCACATGGTATACATGTGGAAATGTTTGCAGGGCTGTGGATGGATAAAGGTTCAATTAACAGAATGATACTTGAAAAAAAACTGTAACTACCTACAATAGTTGTCGAAATTAACGAATTTAAAGTTTGGATAGTATTTTTGTAGGTCACCCTGTTTAATACAGAAAACTGTTTCTGTCAGTCCGAAGCCTTTAAAAAAAACTAATAATATGCTGTAGTATTATTTGATTTAGGAAAATCTTTGTCTGGTCAATTAAATTCATAATCTTATTGAATTCTTTTTGTCTTACAAATGGCAGTTGTGATATTTTTTTAAGCCCGTCCTGCCGCAATTCTGCTCGCTTGACTTTTTCACCATTGGCGGCATATCATACTTGACCTTTAATAGCTTTTACTATTCATTACCAAGCTATGAATAGCTAGGCAATCAATGCTCTACTAAATGAGTATTAACTAACTAATTCTGTCTTTTTAACCACCTATTTGTTTAAACATTACGATAACGATTACTGTTTAATTAATAATTGTAACATTCATTCGTTTTATAAATAAATTTACTTGTAAAAAATACTAATGTTTAGGGATGGTTTTGGATTCAGGGAAGTCTTATTTCCGGAATGAACAAGAAAAAAATAATGAAAAAATATTACTTGTTTAGAAATGAAATGAACTAGAACTCATACTCATATATTTACCTCCAATCCGCTAAATAACTTTTTTTTATTTCACTCTTTTTGGATGTATTTTATATGTATAATAATAATATAATTTAATTCTAATGACAGTTTTTGCCAAACTGAGAGTTTATAAGAATAGAGCAAAAACTACACCTGTATTGTAGTTTATAACAGAAAAATTCAAATTTATGCATAATTGCAAATGCTTCAATGTAGCAAAAATATTTCTAGTACGACGCACCAAGTTAAATTATTAAGCTAAATATATAATATATACATATATTCGGAATTGAGCAATTGTTAAAAAATGTATATTTAAGGTATTACAATAAATTTTTTGCATGACGAAACTTCAACAACTCATGTGGCAGTTTCCAATCTGATTAGGAGATAAAAAATAGAAAAATAAATCCTTCTAATTTTATCCTTTCTTTATTCTTCTGAGTATGCTGCAAAAGTGCGAATAATGAAAAAATGAGTGAAAACATATGTTGTTATAGCAAGTTATAATATCAATTAATTGTTTAATATGAATATTACTGTATTTACATTTTTTAAACAGTTTATAATATAAAATCAACCAGTCTACAATTTCATTTGTATCAAATAATTAATACTGCTCTTAAACTAATTTATTAATCATAGTTTATGCTACTATTTCAAAAACAGTGTTTTCGTATCGTGAATGTTACTTTCTCCTCATGATTTGAAGTTTTTCTTTAAGTTCCAATATGTCTCGCCACATAATTTGAAATTAGAATTTCTATTGAATTCCTTATTCATTCTTTTATATACACCACACAAAGTGTTGCTCCTTCCTTCAAATCTAAAATTGTGTTTGTGGAAAGTTAAACTGTTTACTTTACTGTATCATAAATGCTTATGGAAAAAAGTTGTTAGTGGAACTTAATAATAATTTGATGGATCATTACTTTATTAATCGTTAATAGGAACACTCTTCGTGATGAATCTCCTTGTTGCTACATACAGATGCTCTCTTTATATCTCTAGGTTGACAAGAACTAAGTTTTTATTATCTTCAAAATCTTAATAAGTAGATTGATTATAAACTATTTGTTTTCAATACCACTTATTCTTGGTCCATGTAAATAACATTTGTACGCTGTATATTCAGGGGAGAACCGGGTGAGTTCGTACAGCGGGTGAATCCGTACAGAGACATAACTCAACACATGTTATGTTCTAACCAGTTGAAATTTGAGTGATCTTATACATTATAATAACAATCAGTTTGAAACAACTTTCAGCGCGTGACGGTGTAGTATGTTCCTTCGGTGAGATGTCATATAATTTTAACACTAAAATGTTATTTTCTCAGTACCTCAGCTAAGCCATAGCAATTAAAATACACTATCTAGAAACTTTATATGGAATACTAGTATTCACTAGGATATTCTCTACGTATGTAAGTGTTAACATTTAGTTAAAACTCATTAATATCTGATGTATTCCATTTTGAAAATAAAATAGTGGTGTGGGGTGTCATCGTACAAATATGTACGGGCACATCCTCCTCTGTATGGTTTCACCCCATCATGTACGAATTCACCCCAAAATTTATTTTTCATATATGCCTCAAGTATACTGAATACACATAAAAGAATGAAACAGTATTTTTCCTGTGATGTGGAACAGGCATATAACGTCTGGCAAAATGAAACAGCAGTACGTCAAGCTGCCAAATTGTATAAAGTCCCTCCGATGACGCTGTATGATGCCACAAAGAGATTCAGAAATGGTTCAAAATTTGATAAGCATAAATTAGAAAATTAAGTTTTTACCAGCGAAATAGTAAAGGACGGCGCTTTTCCAGAATATCCTGAGAATAGTTTAAATCATTATTAGCGCAACCAAGTAGAAAATGTTCCATCCACCGAGCATGCTCCTACTTCACCATCCACCGAGTTTGCTCCTGCTTCACCATCTACCGAGCCTGCTTCTACTTCACCATCCACCGATCCATCTCCTACTTCACCATCAATCGAGCCTGATCTTTCTTCACCATCCACCGAGCCTGTATTTACTTCACCATCTACCGAGCCTACTCTTACTTCACCCGCCACCAAGCCCGCTCCTACTTTACCATCCACTGAGCTTCTCTTACTTCTACCGGAACCGAGGTTTCTCCTATGTCACCATCCACCGAGCCACAACCAGGCCCCTATAGATTAAATGTTTCATTTTTAGGAACATCTTTTGAAAACAATCGGCCATTCCCAAATTTAAGGCTCCTCCTAGAAAGAGCAACAACAGAGGCAGATAACCAAGAAGGTCAATGATAATGACTGATACCCTAGAAAAAGAGTTACTGAAAGAGAAACAAATTTCAACAAAGAAATAGTCAAATTCACCAGTGACAAAGCGTATATGATGGAAATAGACGTTCCATAATCTAGTTGGGAAAACATCGGTGATGAAGCCTTTTGTGATTTTTTGTAATCTCAAAAGGGTTTTAGTCAATTGTAAGGATACAACATTCAAAGCTTCCGTAATATTTTCCATACAATATACGAAATTCTTACTGAATTTTCCTTTTTCCCCATTTTTTAAAACTGTACGGAATGTTACTCTGCTTGTACGAACTCACCCGCACTTTCGGGTGAGTTGGTACACACGAATACATCTCATTAAAATCGATATTAAAGAGAGAACCAGAAGGTATAACTAATTTAGTTTGTAGTTATAAGTAGTTGAATACCTATAGATTCGATTGTGACTTAGAACGAACTTTTATCCCGAATAGTTAAGATTCTATAAGCCTTGATAGGAAAAATTTACGAACTCTCCCGGTTCTCCCCTACTATTTTGTTCATTTATTGTTAACAAATAGTAATTGCTTATCAAATAGATGTTAATTCAAAAAAAATTCTAAGTTCATTTTGTTGATAAATAATCATTTATTAGGTAGGTAGCTAATATAGATACGCATTGGGAATCTACTATTACTATACCGTCAAAAGGACTGATTTTCTTATTTGACATCAGTGAGATTCTGTATTAAAAACAAATTGAGCAGGCACTGAAAAACGCTGTTTCAGCATCTTTCAGGACCTGTATGAAGATTTCGAAGACTGCTATATTTAAATTTCATCAGTTTTAGTTCTAATGAATGCTTGTTTATTCGCGTAAGTAATTGATATTTCTCAAAAAAATATGAATTCAATTTCTTAGATAATTCACATCATTAATCAATTCAATAAATTTCAAATAATAATAAATAGTATTTTGAAATACGAAAGCTTGAGAAATGAAATGCATTCAAATTGACTGCATGGTAACTCTAGTGTTAATAGAATACAAACTGCTACAGCGAGCTAATCCCTTTGCTGTATCTAACATAGCTATAAATAAAGCTCAAAATGCTGAGTTGATGCTATTCATTGTTCGAAAGGTGAGAATAACTTGTGGATTCGGACACATTTAGAGCCTAATAACAATTCAAGGAGAATGGCCTCATGAATTCCAATAGCTTCTCTTACATTCTCGTAATTCTTGAGCCACTCTCAGTTGGCAACACAACCTCTATGTCTCGAAAACGATTACTATGGTGAATCGAGTGAAATACCTCCAGGAGATGTTTCTTTAGATTTGTTAACAATTAAATTTAAATTAGTATGGTTTCAAAATAGATCTTCCCTATTGTAAGTATTACAGTTCTGATGAATTTAATGTAACATAAAATAATCCGAATATATCCAAAACTACAGCAATTGTATCATTATTTGAGTATGAGGGTAATAATGATCATTCTTAAATTTATAATAGACACACGTTAACAAATTCCAATATTTAAAACTCACTTAACTATAATTTTGCAACAGGAGTTATCAGCATTCATGTAATTTTACGTGTTAAGTGTATTGTCATTCTGAGGCTGATATTCCACAACAAATATTACGCTAGGTAATGTTTTCTCACTCAGTGTACTAAGATCGGTAAAGTTTTTTTTTTTTAGTTCAGTGATGGGAGTCGTGAAAAGAAGCAATTTGCTTCTCAAATTTGAGGCAAGATAACAAACAACATTTGATATGGCATCTTATGGGGGTAATGGAGAACTAACATGAAGTAAGAAAATTAGTTCTGATGAGCAGTTATATAATAAGTTTTTGTCTGTTAACTTAGAGTTGCATTATCGAAGGATTTACATAACTGTTACTTTATATGGCAGGAGAAATTGAAGAAAAACTCGTTTGGCTTTTTACCTCATTGAAGTGATATGTATATTTCCAAGGAATCTACAAATCCTATTAACAATTTTATGTTCGGGTAAACAATGAAATGAAATCGATAATATGGTAAAGGAAATTCAATGAAACATACACATAAGATTTATTCCATATGCCAACCTATAGCGCGAATAGCACGCTCTGGTTTACGTCTAAAGTTCTATGTCGCCTTGGGGCCATGGGGAGAGTGGCCATAGCTCATGTTTAGGATCTCGTGAAATATATCCTCAGTTTTTTCGAAATGTGTAAAAGTGAAACAGCTCCTTGAATGTTTGACTACCAATTTTTTAAACGTTTGTCTTATAGTATTCACCTTATTCAGAAATTATTATTAGTTGGGATAATATTTATGTTAGATGTGATTTTTAACTCGTTTACCTTTTTTACATATGACCAAATTTTCGATCTTTTATCGTAGATTCAAATACCATGCAATACACCACATGAAATGTCATCCTGTTATAATTAATTAATTATAAATAATCCAACGGAAGCATTTTTTATAATATTTCCAGTGTGTAATAAAAGTTAAAAAAATAGTCATGGCTCAGGTAAACTGTAGCAAGCATGACAATAAGTTTAATTCATTACTTGCTGAAATTCTGCTGGAAATAATATACAATACAGTGGAGCTCCCCAATTATGGTCAAGTCCGCAAATTTTGTAGTCCATAAATAATGTACTCAACGAAATGGAGATGGAAAAAGTTGTGAATTAGAAAACTTATTTTTATACAAATGCATTTTTTAAATTTAAAATATTTGAGAAAATGCCTATTTAATTCTTATCAATTACTGGCTTCAATTATTTGATTTAGGAATAAATCAACATTTCCTTTTTTAAGATGCCATAATATTACGGTAAATATTATCGTAAAATATGATTGCAATCTATTAGAAAAGGCAACTCAAATTTAAAAAAAAATCAAAACTTTTTTAAATAAGATTAATTTCCATTCACAAAATGCACTGAACACTTTGTAATGGTAGAAAATTAATAAATTAATGTTTTAGAATACTTCACTACTCTTCATTTTAGTTCAATTTGATTATTTAAAGATCAATATAAATTATAAATTAAAAAGTTGAAATATCTAGCAATTTACTCGTAAGTATGCGGTTAATTTCTAATAACCATTATAGGGTCAGACGGGGTAACTCCGCGCATACTATTTTTATGGGTTATCACTTTGCACCTCTTATAATTTAAAAACCACTTGTTTTAGCCTTAATCTGATTGCATCATTATTTCAAACAACTTCTTTTCTCTTATAAACATTATGACACACCATTATCCTTCTAGTACTTCTAGAGTTAAGTCACGATGTATGTGGTGCTGTCAAATCGATCTGAAAATAGTCTGCGCTTGTGATATTTAAATCCCGCAAACTCTCCAATAACTGTAGAATCAAGATTTATAGATTCATATTGTTTTAATATGATAACACAAATATTAACAGTAACATTATGTAAAATTTTCAATTTCTCAGTTTTAACGGTTTTCTCGCCACAACCGTGCGCAGTGATACCCCAGATAATTTAGAGGTAGAGGGATATCACTGCGCATCACTAATAACCATATTTGTATGTAAATAAATTAAAAATTATGAGATTTTAGCTCCTAATAAAGGCATAAATATTGAAGAAGGTATTATTTAATTTTAATATTGATTAACAATAAATTTACGATCGTAGTAGATATGTTCCTTAATATTGGGGGAATTAAGGTGGGGTTGAGAGGTTATTGAATTAATATTGATAAACAATAAACATACGGAAGTATTATATTAATTGATCTGAGTAGTTAACTAGTTACGTAAAATGTAAGTGTTAAATTTGTTGTTGATTAATTAAATATGTGTTTAAAATATAAGAGACAATCAGATTGGGGAGAGAGCATATGGAGGGGGAAACATTTATCTGGGGACAGGGGGATTTTGATGAGGGAGAATTGGAAATGAATGGGGGAGAGGAATATTTAGATGGTAAGAAAGTGAGAATTTGATGAGAGATGAGGGGGATTTAGATTGGAAGAGAGGGGGAATTAGATGGAAAGAGAGGGGGAATTAGATTGGAGGAGAAGAATATTTAGATTGGTAAAGAAGGTGGTTTAGATAAGGGGAGGGAGGGGTATTAAAATGGGGAGAGGAGGGATTTAGATATGGGATAGGAGTGTTGTATATGAGCAATACGCAGTAATACCCTTTCATGTGCGTAGTATTACCCCGATACTCTCACTAAAAGTTGCGCACGAAAAATTACCAATAAATATTTCATTTATTTAGTTATTATTTCGAAACTGGTTTAGAGCCATCATCATTCATTATCACTTCATCACGATAAAAAGAGTTTCTCTAGTACATTTAGTTCTTGAGTAAAAACAGACTTTGAGGTCAGTTTAACATATCATATCTGTTTAACATATCACATGAATAATTTTTGCAAGTTCCTTATCGAGATACGAAACACTAACAACAACAACACAGTGAAACTAAATCACTAACCACTACACTGTGAGAGTAATTTAGTTATTAAAAGGTTATACAAATAGAAACCTAAATATCAAAATACAATTTAAAGTGCTAAACTCAAATGAGACGCTGCATGATTCTAATTTCGCAAATTACAATTTTCTAATTACTTACTATTTTAGTTTGTTAAAAACAGACTCAAACCTCTAACACCCTAATTTTTTTCATGTAAAATAAAAATAAAAAATATTGCATCACTCAAAATGTAATTGCCCGTCTTTCTATCTCTTTTAAATTTAAAAAAAAAATCAAAAAAAATGTTTCTCAAAAATAGAAGATAAATATTAATTATTCCAACGAAATAATATCCACTAACTCTCATTATATGACCCAATAAATTATTGAATCATTCACATCATTCATAAAACATAAGGTTAGCATTTATTAAATAAGTTAAATCAGGTTCATCAGAACCTGAAACTTTACTCAGTAGGTTTGGTTTATTGCTCTAAATTCCATGTAATTCTCAATTAAATCAAATGAGCAGTGATACCCCGTCCCACCCTATAAGGTTTATGATGACTTGAGTCACTGAACATTCTGGAAAATTTCTAACAAAATAATCGATATTTCATTTTTATGAACTGATATCAAATTGAATGTGACAAAATCCTATACCTCATTAGCAAAAAAATAACTAATATCAGAATTGGAATCATCTTCTGAGACAATATATATGATTATATAAACATACATTATCTTCTATATATACCTCATAACATTGTGTTAGAAATTCTTTACTTGCAGTTGATTGTAATAGATGTGACATCAAACTCTCTGTTAATGGAATAAAAGTTTCTCAGGAGCTGCGAGATGGCGCCACCAAATGTTTGCAATGTATTTCTTCTGTTCATCTCAGGACTTTTGTGAATATAGAACATTTTGCCAGCAAGTCATCCCCATAAAGTCTGGAGGAGTAATTCCATGTAATCCGATTGTTCTGAGAATTACCGCCGAGAAAAACCTAAGACTTTAAAATGTAGACAGAATTCATTCCAAATAAACAACGCCTTAGTTGAATATTTTCAATGCAGTTATTTACATAAATCATCAGTTTGTATTTAAATATTTCACTATTTTTTCATTAAAAATAAATTGATTTTCAGTTAATAATTGCAATTTATTAATTACAATAATTGGTTTTATTCTCGGCCCCCAGGGGCACCATCTGTCTGTGGTGAATGTAAGAAGAGGGGGTAACGTCTCTTAATTTGGCCCCAAACTGTTATTATCTGGATTATGATTTTTTTTTTTATTTTAATGATTTCTATCATTTTTCATCAAAACAAAATCATCAAAACAATATTAATCATTATACACTGTGTTCCATCAGATACATCATTTTTAAATTGTGAATTAGAAGCAATTTAAATGAGTCAAATTTGTGCAATGTGGAGGAGTGCCGTATTGCATCATAATAAATGAAGTACCAGTTTCAAAATGGGCCGAATAATGTGCTGTATCAATCAGAGTTTTGAAACACCATTACCAGATGACAATTACTATCATCGTCAAGGAATCTATGAAAGATTGGAACCATTCCATTCCAACGAAAATCATTACCTTAGCATCATACCTATCATTTGTTTAGCGGATATTTCTATGATTCTTATTTTTGTTTTTTTCTATGTTTGTTTTTGATGGAGACAAAAGAACTTCTCGTTATTCAAAACAATTCAATTGACAATGTTAGATTGCTGATGAATCCACTGACAAAACTGCTTTTTCTGTTCTTTTGGTTAATGGTTGAGCTATGGTCTAATGACAAAAATGAAAAATAAAGTTCATGTCTGACTGAACTCCACAACGTGCATTTGATGAATCTGCGGAAGAGCTTTTCTAAGAGAGCATCTGTTTCTTCTTCAAAGAAACTTTTCACTCCCCGAATCACTGCTCTGTTCTTTTAGGATTGTGTTTTTTTTTGTGGAGGAAACCAGTCTCATTGAGATGATCACGAGCTCTTGTGAAGCTTCTCATGTTGTAAAATTTGCCGCCTCTCCACTTATCTTGAAGTGAAACATGAATTGTCGACGTATTGTTTAAGGAGAAAATATTTTGGTAAAGTGCAGGACGATGCACTTCATTTGTAATTCAGAAAATAGTTTTAAGGTCGAAGATCAATGCTAACTTTTAAAGTCTGATAAAAATCCAATCTTTATGAACAAAATGGCATATACATAGTACTACGACTTGAAGTATTTAAAGTTCTCCTAATAGCAATAGAAAAATGACGATTCTGATGGAGCACTGTAAGGATCTACAATGCAATTAAAAATAATCAAACATCTGACATATTTTCGAGGATGAGTATTGATCCGTAAATATTCAATTAATCCGTAGACTTATTTAAAAAATAATCTGAACTCAAATCTGCATCTGCCCATGCCGCCACCCCCCACCTTGTATACGCGCCTGGATAAATGTCTTTTCCACTCTTTTTTCAAACTTTTAATCAGTATAGATCTAATAAACTTGTATTTACTGACTGAGTGTCTGTGTCAAGTTGAAGTATTACCATAAATATCTTGATACTTTTATCCCCTCATCTCTTGAATGAAAATTATCATTGATATTTTGTCATCCAAAAGTAATACCTCTTTTAGTCCTTCATTTTCAATAATATGACTTTGGATCAACTAATTTATTGAATGAGACACGCAATAATTTATGATCTCAAATGAATTAAAGAATGATATGTTTATGAGAAGGTAAGGGGGGGGGGGGGGGGCATTATTTGTTATTGCAAATTTTTCAGTTAATTCATTGTATCGCCTACTTTTTCTGATAAAATCAGAATTTTACCATTGTAAATGAACATTTTCCATTATTAAAGTAGCGGTGATTAAAATGTAGCTACGATAAAAATTGTGCTGAAATAACTTTCACATAAATGAAAGTTTCTTTTTATTATATAAGTGACCTAAATCAGAAGAGAAATATGTACAGTGCACTATTTAGATTCACTTTATTCTCATTTCCATCTACAAGTGAATACGGTCGAAAAATCCACGGCTTCCTTACGCCTAAATCCTTAAGTTTTGCTCACATGACATGAATAATATACGAGATGTGAATTATGCATCATTGGCTGATGAACTAAAATTTGATTAACAGTAATAATTATTACTCCATACCATTTACCTGTTAATCAAATTATTATGACTGAATATAAATAAATATATAAATTGTACTGCTTATTTTCTAAAACAATATTTTACAAATTAAAATGTTCATATTATATAAGCTTCTTGTGATATTCATTTCAGTGTTTCTTTTTAAGTGGTTTAATTAAATGTAAGTGAATATCATTATATAAATTTTCTTAATGTACGTATTCTTTGAGCAACACCTAAGGAAAATGCATTCCACTTGAGATGAAGATAATTCTTCTTAAAAAAACTATTCATTTTTTATTTTGTTTCTTGTTCCGCAAATTTGATTACAGTTTGGAATGTTTGTTTTAGTTTTAAGTAGGGACAAATAAAAATATATGTTATACGATACAAAAGTGGAACGTAACTCTGGTCTACTTCGAGGTCATGCTATAAAAATTATAAAAAAACAGCACAATTATATTTTTATATAACACAGATAAACTAATGTAAGAATAGAAGTTGCTTCACACAATTGTAATTTGAATTCCCATAGCCTTATTGGTTAAGATAAACTAAAACATTAGCTCAAGACACTATCCTACACTCTGCTAGATAAACATTGAACAGACCTAGATATTTATTTGAATGAAGGTTACGTTTCCTAGCTACCAAGTAACATCAACAGATCTATCACAAATACAACTTCTAATAAATAATTTCAGCTACAAATACGATTACAGACAAATACAAATTACAATAATTATAATATAATTACAATTTATAATATAATTACAATTTATAATATAATTACAATATATTATATAATTACAATCTATAATATAATTACAATTTCTAATATAATTACAATTAATAATACAATTACAATTTATAATACCATTACAATTTATTTATAATAATTATTATTACAATTTATAATGTAATCAAAATTTATAGGATAACTACAATTTATAATATAATTACAATTTATAATACAAAAACAATTTAATATGAAAGATAATAAATTCAATACAATTTGTTAGTGGATTTAGTTCAGTGGAATTTTCCAAGTGGAACTTCCCGCAGTGCACCATAGAGAGTATTTTTGATAAGACTGTAGTAGGTACGTTTTGATTTTTAATTAGACTTTTACGGCAGTTTATTTCTAATTAACTTAATCATAATATCACAGATAAGGAACATATACAAACATTATATTTCTTGAATTACTATAAATTTCTCTGTGAACCGATCCTTATAAAAGAATACTACTGAAATTGCAATGAACCAATACTTATTTCTATTTTGCTTCTGTTTCCAAAACTAGCAATTATTATATTGTCAATTGAAATTCACCTTATTGGATTAGATATTTATATCCAAACAGATTCCGATTTTAACCAAAGAATTATGTTACATTTTTTCTTTTAATTTATATGATTGAAATTATTTAAAAAAAATATTATTTGAATTTATATACAATAGAGACTATTATTCTACAGTGAATCCAATTTGTAAACGCTATCGCTAAATTTACTAACTTGAAGCGGTCTGACAACCAAATGAAACTTAAACATATTAGGGAAACTTGACATTTCCCTTCCAATCGAGTCGACACATCTAGGAAAATATTTACCCTCAATAGAACTGAAAAATGTTGGGAAAATTGAAATACTCCCCCTCAAATCACCTGAAAATGTTGAATGAACTGTTTTTTTATTTATTAGTTTATCTGCAGTATCATCCCAGCTCTTCAAAAGCTGTTTGTTCCACATCTTAAGACGTCTGATACTTCTCGCTATAGAGGGATTTAAGACGTGGGGTAAGACGTGGGGCGGAGGAAATCAGACGTATTGCAGACATATAACCCTCTTCGTTAACCCTCTGCAAGACGTCTGAGACGGAGTAGGATATGTCCCCCTGCAAGACATGGTACAGAATGCGGATGTCCCCCTCTGCAAGACGTGGGACAGAGTGTGGATGTACCCCTCTGCAAGACGTGGGACAGAGGGTGGATGTACCCCTCTGCAAGGGAGACGTACCTCAATTATGCTCAAACTACTCCGGTTAATTGGGGGCATAAAAATACGGTTCTAGGTAAATTGCTCGAAAACAATTGCTCGAAAGACAATTGCTCGACAACAATTGCTCGAAAGATAATTGCTCGAATGAACAATTGCTCAAATTATCAAATTGCTCGAATGAACAGAATTGCTCGAATTATAAAATTGCACAGTTTTCGATTTTATAAAAGTCAGTTATTCATGAAGTGGAGCTGCACCTAACAATCCTTGTTTCTTTTTAGTAATTGATCATTTATCATTCTATAAATGATTTTAATTATTACTCATTCTGCATAATCTTTTTTCAGACCGTTTGTATCATCTAGTATGAAACATGTGAATTGGAATCATGTGGTGAATCAGTACTTAACAGTGTTTATCAATACCTACCTAGTTACCTACTGGGTAGTGTACATCAATCCCTACCTACTTAACTACTAGTAATATTTATCAATGTCTACCTAGATACCTACATCTGTTTATCAACAGCTACTTAGTTATATCTACTAGTGTTTATAAATACCTATCTACTTATGATACGTAAATTAAGCTTGAGAATGACCTTGCTTCTATATGTATCGATATTTTTACCATTAAGATTTGCACCACGACTCAATAATTATATAAATTTTTCCCTCTTGAAACAGACGAGGGACAGGGAGGGACATCCTGCGTGGGACAGAGAGGGACATCCCGCGTGGGACAGACGTGGGATAGAGAGGGACATCCTGCGTGGGACAGAGAGGGACATCCCACGTGTGACAGGGAAGGACATCACGCGTGGAACAGAGAGGGATATCCCGCGTGGGACAGACGTGGGACAAAGAGGGACATCCCGCCTACGTTTTACCGCGTAAAACAGACGAGGGACATCCCTCGTGGGACAGAAGTGGGACAGAGAGGGAATTCCAGCAAGGGACAGAGATGGACATCTCGCTTGGGACAGAGAGGGACATCTCGCGTGAGACAATAACCCCCTGTGCATAAAACCCTCCCTGCAAAATACCCCCAGGACAAAAAAAAACGGATAAAATCCCCCCAAGCAAAAAACCCCGGTGCAAAAAATTCCCGGTCTATATAAATAGCAAAATTCATTTTTATTAATATATCAAACATTATACAATGCGAACCGATAATTATAACATTTTCTTCGAAAATATGACAATTTTTTTGCAAAATAAGGTATACCCAATTACCTCTTTTATAGTAAAAATAAGTACAGTATAAATTTTGTCACTATCAAACCTGGCTCAACCCAACCCCAACCCCCCCCCCCAATCGGACCGCTAACTTAACCTTAGGTCTACTATATATTTTTATATATATAGCATTTAGTAATTTTATTAATAAAATATGAAAATTAATTAAAATGGATTATGCTACTTATATCGACCGGGGGTTATTCGCTTAAGGGGTTCTTGTCCGGGGGGTTTATTGTACGTTTTTTTTTGTCCGGGGGGTATGTTGCACGGCGGGTTTTCGACCGCGGGGTTTTTTTTTGCACGGGGGGTTATTGTCCTGTCACCAGATGTGGTATGTGAGTGGTATTTAAGACGTGGGACAGACGATGGACATCCCGAGTGGGACAGACGTGGTATATCCCACGTGGAACAGACATGGGACATCCCGCTCATGCAAGACGTGGGACTTGAGTGGGATTTCAGACATTAGAAAGACATGGGATTTCAGACGTTGGAAAGACGAGGGATTTCAGACGTCTTGAAACTTCTGAAATTCCCCATTCCTCTCTGTCCCTCGCGAGCGAGGGATGTCCCCTCTGTCCCACGAGGGACAGAGAGGATATGGTTAGCTGTTATATATTTTTCTATTTGCAACTGATTCAGAAAACTGAAGATAGGATGTAAATTATTATTGTCAGAATTATTGGAAAAAACATTAATGGTTTCAAGCAAATTCAAAAATAGATATATTATAAACATGACATTGTATATTCAGTATGGCCCTTACGCAGATATAGTTTCGATCATAAAATATTTCAACAAAAATCTAATTTGGAAAAGTCATAACATACAGCATCACATGAACTGTAATTCAGTAGACAAATAAGATCACAAAATCTTATTGAAATAGATGATGTCACTCTGAAATGAATCTGATATGATTACAGAGTTCTATGTAGTTGTTGGTGATTGATTATGATAATGAATTGATTATTGAATCTGATGGATAGACGTACAACAGATTGAGATTTATTCAATTGAATCGTTTGTTCAGTTCATCGCTTCAAGTACAATACAGTTTTTTTTGTATAAATCAAATTGATTTATTTTATTGAAAATATTGGTTTCTTGAACCAATTACTTCTTTTAACAAAGATAAACTAATATGGATTAATTTTGTAAAATTCTTTACCAAATCGTGACTCTTATCACTGAGCTAAAAGCAAACTACAGAAATCTGTTTAAACTGAGAGAGAAAAACATTTGCAAATAGTCTTAATAATACTTCAAATTCATTACATTAAAAATACCATTTCAAATGTGCATACTTTGTTCCAATTATTCAGGGCCATTAAATCTTCACAACTCAAAATGTTGTTGTTCAGCCTCTCTTTTGAAGTAAAATCATCCCATTGAAATGCATTGTTCAAATCATCAAATGTTTGCCTTTTGATCATTAATTTGGATAATAAATCATCCAAAACAAAATCTAATGGTTTTTGTCTTTTGAAATTAATACATGTCTTGTCAAAGCTCTTTGCTTACAATTAAATGTTAATTTTTAGTTTGTTTTCGCTTTATTTTTCTCTTGATTTCAAAGCACTTTTGATAATTTTGAATTAATAATATCATTACCATATATTTTCAACCTAATATTATGAAATTATTTTCATGGTTTTAAACATCAAGGGTAAGATTTTACCTAGAGCCACCTGTAAAATGTGACCATAATTCCACATGTGGCAACACTCTATTTTGCAGTTGTTAGACCTGTCCGCCAAAGCATGTTTCGTTACAGGGTAGCTTCAATAATCTCATGTGAAGTGTTACATATTTCAAATTAGTTAAGTAGTGTGAATTTATATATAAAAACTGATTAAATATATCTTTTCTGAAAGGATAATTGGTAATGAAAAATAATTGGTAATTTTTTTCAATAATATCATATTGCCATGGTAATTATGTCCGATATCATTTGCATTTAGGCTTTGTCATTTCTCAGTAATTTGTTTGCGTAAAAATTTATTTGTAATTTGATTAATAAATGGCGTATGCCTTCGATAGTTTATGAATTAGTGTTATATTTTCAGAATGTCGCATATGGTTGAACAATAAAAACTATTATTTAAATTAATTTTGCCCATCAATTATTATTAAATTGGACTTTGACAGATAGAGACATTCAAAGTTAGACCTTAAATAAAAAACATTAAATTGGGTTATAAACATTGATATCATAATATAAACATTAAACCGGAAACTTATTCTAATTATAGAAAGATGAATGCTTAGAATTTGATATATACTATACCATAGGTATATATGAAGTGAATATCAATTAATTTCTATACATATTACATATATACGGAAAGAAAAGAACAAAAAATCTACATAAATAGTAATTCTTAAATTGAAATCAATTCCGATAACGTATAACTAGTTTACTTACCTGAAGGCCTATCTACATAAATACAATATTTAATATATATCAATATCCGGAGTATGAGCCCTTCAGTAATTTAAAGAAATATAAAAAAATGTGGTTAGAACACAATAATGAAAAAAAATCGCTACCAGACTAATCCGGCACAATAATCATTATTATATACGGAAATTTGTCACAACTAGATTTAATTTTGTCAAACGAAAAAGAACTATCCAATATAAATTATAACTTAATACATTAATGAATGAAAAAAAAAATGAAAAATTGTATTTTAGAGGTGAGGGCGCCACATTACTATTCCTCAGTGCTGAACTTCTCGTAAATCCTCTATTTCTAAAGTTAAAAAATCAGTTCATGGCCAAACACACACCCGTCGTCCTAACTCAGTTCTATAGAGTCACTATAACTCTCCCATCAAACAACAGTAATCACATCAACAACACATATCAACCATAGTCAGGTCCCATGACATCACAGGATGAGATTACAACCTACAATTTTACGATTACTGCAGCTACAAATTAAGTTAACTTGATGCTGATATTTAGGAAATGCATGTTTATCTCAGAATTTATCAAGATATTGATTTGCCTATGATAAACTAATAATTTGATATTATTATTCGGCTACAACATAACATTATTTATTTTTATGAGCATGAAAATATATACAGAAATTAGAAAAGTAGTATGAAATACTTCCAACCTTAGATTTACTTTCCTATATTTCCTTGTTTTTCCTCTCCGCCATTCTCTCGAAATTCCTAATTTATTCACAAAGTCTGTCAGACTCTAACTTTGTTCGCCTATCGATGAACTGAGAGTAGTTTGAAGAGAATGATTTTTTTCGGGAGAAAGTAACATATTTCGATGAACAATATAACTCTAGGTGGATTTAAATACCAATTTAATATTCAAAGCAACAATCCAGATGAAAATAATCAAGGATCAGGGTCACAGTTATATAGCTAATAAGTTCCTTTGAATTACATTAAAGGTAAATGGCTTGAACTCGGGTTTTGTGGTAACTAGCTATGGAACCAAATGTACTAAGAGACTGTAAATTTGTGACAATTTGGAGATAAGAAGGGAGGACAAGACTGATCAGAGTATCTTAATTTATTTATTTATTTTTAGTTGTATATATTGAACATAAAGCACACTTCACATTAGTTTCAGGGCCGGGGCCTCCCTGAACTATACAAGAAAAATTTACTTTTTGAAAAATTGGCCTAATGATTTATTAAATAATAAAAACAAAACAAGTCACGTGGATTTTGGCCACCAAAAAAATTTAATATAAAATGATTTGTTAAGGAATCATTATCATATAATGATTCGTGAACATTCGTGAACAGTTTAAAGTTTTAGTATATGTGGTTGATTGCTGTAGCGTCAAAGCGGGTAATTCCCCCCGCACCTGGAAGGTGCGGGAATTACACCGCACCCCCCTTATCTCTAAAACTATTTAGATATTTAAATTTCTGTTTACGGCATTGGAAAGAACAGGTTTTCAACCCTTAGGACAAATAATATCATCCATGTTAGGTTTCGGTAAGTATTTTAAAATATTTTTTAAATAGGACAACATAAAATTATGCACCAAACTTTTGCATTCGTAAAATCAGATAATTTAGCAAGATTTGCTGCAGAATCCATATAATTCTCAATCAAATTTGATCACGTTTGTGATATATTATACTAAGTTAATTAGCGAAATTTAGTATGCTACCTATTATTTTTGTTTCAGGTTAGCAAAAAATTGACTACATGGCAACAAAGTAATGCGGGGTTTTGCCCGGCATGAAAAAAGATATGCAGGGTATTATCCCGCACTTTTACAGTTCAGTAAAATGTTGAATTTTCAGCATGATAAGATATAATAACAGTAGATAATTGTGCAGCGTGTATACATACAGTGTGTATACATACAATGTGTAGGGTGTGTACATACAGTATGTCGTGTATGTGCAAAAAGATGCCTGTCTAAACTTTTATCATGCAGGAGTATTTATGCACCAACAAAAAACGTAATATAAAATAAACTCTTGTCTGTAACGTGAATCTGACTTCACAGAAATGAATTTAAACTATTTTCTGATGTTTCTGCAACATTTAAAGTATAATTTAAATTATAACTTTTTCGTAATAGTATATTATGCGCAATTTATATTTTCAGGTGGCTGAATATTGAGGTGACACAATATTATATTTTCGGGTGGCTCAATATTGAACTTCCTAACTTTCATAGGTGTTACTTGTTCAAATACATGACGCTATTTCCAAGTGTTGTACTAGCGTACTTTTAACATTTTTTCTAAAAGTTTAGAAGCTGTTCTTATGATGGTGTAATCCAAATTTTGATTGATCTCTTAGTTTCCGAGTTAATAGGGGTGCAGGCCCCTAGAAAAAATTGAATAACTATTAACCCATTGGTCATAGGGCTAAGCCGTTTATTTTTGTATAAAAAAAGTGACTGGTTCTTTCTGTTGCATCTTACAGATCTTCTTTATCTGTAATAGTTTTAGAGATAATTGGACTTGTTCACTAAGTGCGGGGCTATGCCCGCGTTGACGCTATAGTGTATGTATATGGATTGGATATTTTAACAATTGCTATGTGGTAGTTTAACAGCTCTTTGTCTCAAACCCATGTAACAACTATTTATAATCTATTAGACCCCTAAGAGTAATATGTACAGTAAAATCTTCTGGAATATTATAAACCACTGAAAACTAATTAATCAATAAAATATCTTAAGAATAATTTAAATTTTATTAAATCCTTATCAATTTGATAAATAGATTACATCAAGTAAAATTCGTAATCGATTGAATTTAAAATAACGTTTAATAATTTTCTGCATACAACTTTAGTGTTCAAATTATCCAATTGCAGAGTTAATGTTTGGGGAAAGATGTGTTAACACAATGAATAAAATATCAATCTTTCTACGTATAATTATGACAAATATTTTCTGCCTTGCGAATGACGGCATTTACATTTACTGCATTAATACGATTTTGGTCACGAACTTCATGGTTCGCCATCATATAATTTGAAAGTTTACCCTTTACATAACAACTCTAGGTAATATATTTTCGAACTTTATCTGTAATGTAGACGTTTAGGAAAATGAAAGTATTGAATGGCTTCTTTTTTATGGAAGGAGGAGCCTGTATTCAGAAGTTCTTACAGTTTTCCAAACTTAAGAACACATAATCATAAGTGATGATTATATCAAGCTTAAAGAGTGAATCTTTGCATAACAGCTGATGATATTATTCAAGATATACGGCGGATTGGCCGCAAACGAATTTGCCGAAACCTAATTCTCCGAAAACTAATTCACCGAATCCTAATTCACTGAATCGGATACTTCGTATACGTATTTGCTATAGCCTAAATTTGTAGAAAACGGATTCACCGAAGTGAAGATTTACGGGAAGACAAATTCGCCGAAAGTCGAATTCACCGAAAGACTTATTTTAAACAAAATGCAAAATTATACATAATTTACAAAAAAGAAACGAAATAACGAACTCACAATAAACCTTTAGTTACTAAATGATCCCTCAACTATTCTCCTCGGTAATCATTGAAATTGGTATTCTTTGGTCAACAAAATGATTATTTGACTCTCTTATTGTTTTGAAAACGTTCAAGCTTTATTAAGTCAGCCAGCTTTGGGAGCATGTTGTTACATTTCTTTCATTTGAGCGTTTGGTGTGTTACTAACGTATTTATTCATTTGTTTGAGAATAATCCATGTTTACTGCATTGTTTTAATGTAAGGATGATAAATAAACTATATGTAAACAACTTTATGTGATTACTTAACAAAAATTATTTGTGAAAATACGCCATATGTATAAAGCACGTGCGGGATTCGAATTTTTTATTTAGTTGTTAATAGTATTCCTTTCCGAAGTTATTTTGTGGCTGACATTATTAATACTTATTCAATTTGGTGAGTTTAAAATGTAAAATTATTGGTAATGAATAACATAACTATGATTTACGTTTATATCTTCCCTATATACCAATGGCTTCAACGATAATGTCATTTGCATGAATAAATTTGTTTCAGTTTAAAACATTGATTTTTATCAACTATTTATTAGAAATGTCTTATACTTTTTGATATTTAATGTATACAGTAAGATATATGAATACAGCAAAATGATAGAGAATTAGCGGCATATAAATTTATATAGCAATAGTATATGTCAAATCCATAGAAGAAATGTTTTTTTTATGCATGAGATATAATGATGAGAACTACATAGTCCCAGAGAATGTTCTTTTTAAATACATTTAATTATATTTTCACATTATTCATATTTCGTACAATTTGTCCCTTGGAAAAATCCGTATTTTGGAAAATTCGTTTGCCGAAAATTTGGGATTCGGTAAAACCCAAATTTGGAGGATCCGTTTCGGCGAATTCGTTTTCCGAAAATTTAATTTCGGCCAAATCGTTTTCCGAAAACTTGCCTAGACCAATTATTTAACTACACATGACAGCTAAATCCGCTAAAAATTTAGAATCAAACTTTTGAAGCTGCCTGAAGCCCCAACTTTGCCATGCTGTGTTCGAAAAAAAGAATTTATAAGGATTCAGAAACAAAATAGAAGGATTCAGACCATGACAGGTTTTACAATGAGAGATATTTAGATTCTACAGAGTGAAGGTTAGGGGTTTCTCTAACACATGAAAATATATTCGTGTCATTCATTGTAATCAGATGCATAAGATAAAGGATTAGTGTTATACTTATTAATTACTATTTAGCTGTAATTATTTATTTATTAATATGTTAACATTTGGCTTTGGTTGGAAAATTTGAAATATATCCTATTTTATAACTCTGATCCGACTGAAAGTAATCTATTCGAATAAACAACTATTCTGAGACCTGCAGTGGAAAATTTGTTAACTATTTCTGATATGACGTGAATTTCTAAATTCGCTGACGCTGCAATTCATTCAAGGCGAACTGACATCAAATCAGAAAATTTATTCCTTCCACAATTTCAAATAATTTAATTCTTATTTAATTTGATGGACTGTATCCTCAATTTTGACCATTATTGAGGTCAATTTTCATAATGTATTTCATTATAATGAGTTAATTTAAGATATCAAATGAGATAAAAAGTGTTTAAATTATTAAGAAAAAAAATTTACAGAACAAAGCTCAATTATGATTATTTGAAATAAATCCAATATTATTGAAATAAGTTTCCTTATTTCCTTCATACTTCATTGTAAATTACATTTTGTGGAACACTACCACTTATTTAAGAAACATTGATAATACTACTAGCACTAGCACTGACAATATCACCAGAACCAGCACCTTCACTAGCACCTTAAACAGCACCTTCATCAGCATTTTCACCAGCACTTTCAACACATTAACTACTACTAGCACCTTCGCTAGAGCCAGAACTTGAACTATGACCAACAAACTCATCAGAATTAACGCAGCACCTTCACTAGCACCAGCACCTTCACTAGCACCAGTACCTTCACCAGCACCTTCACTACCTCAAGCACCTTCACTTTCACCAGCACCCTCACTAGCACAAGCATTAGCACCGCCATCCTCACATCCACTATCACTACCATGTTAACTAGCACTAGCACCTCCACAAGCACTCCACTATCAACAGCACTTTCACTAGCACTAGCATTTTCACTAGCACCTGTTCTGTTCCTAATTAAGAGGAAGCCCTGTCAATCACTCTTTCAATTCACGGAAATTCATTTTCCAAACTGCCTCGGTTAGAAGCGATGAATGGAGAGGAAGACCTCTAAAATATTTCAGTGTAAATTCCTCAATTAGAGGAATATTTTAGCACATTGTGATATTCCATGCCTTGCATTGATAGTCTTTGGTATTAATGGTAAAATATTATCCTCTTCGACAATAGAGATACCGATAGAGTAACGGTGACTATTGCCGATAAAGTGACGGTGGCTATTACCGATAGAGTGACGGTGGTTATTACCGATAGAGTGACGATGACTGTTGCCGGTAGAGTGACGTTGAATTTTGCCGGTATAATGACGGTGAATTTTGCCGATAAAATGACAGTGACCATTGACGATATTGTGACGGAGATTATTGCCGATAGAGTGACGGTGACTACTGCCGATAGAGTGTCGGTGACTATTGCCGATAGAGTGACGGTGACTATTGCCGATAAAATAACGGTGACTATTGCCGATAGAGTGACAGTGACTATTTCCGATAGAATGATTGCTATCATTTCCGATTGAATGATTGCTATCATTGCCGATAGAGTGACGGTGAGTACTGCCGATAAACTGATGGTGAAGATTGCCAATTGAGTTGCGGTAACTATTGTCGATAGAGTGCCGGTGACGATTGCCAATTGAGAGGCGGTAACTATTGCCGATAGAGTGACGGTGACTATTGCTGAAAGAGTTACGGTGTGACTGCTACTGATAGAGTGACGGTGATTATTGCCAAAATAATGACGGTGACTATTGCCGATAGTTTACTGGCGATAGAATAACTGTGAATATTTTTGATAGAGTGACGGTGATTATTGCTGATAGAGTGACGGTGACTATTGCCGACATAATGACTTGTGATTATCGATTTTCCAATTGATTTACATTACGTGCAGTGAGTGACGATGTTAAGAATCACTTCTGGAGTTTTAGAAAAGGCACTCGACTTACAGATTTTAATGTGATTATAGGCCAATTTAATCCTCTATTGTTAATTGCCCATTCTTGATCATAGCATACAATTGAATGGCTACTGTAGATGCAATGATGAGCAAAAGGGTTGAATAATTATTGTTCTTTACCCTAATGATTTTTTTTTTCTATTTTTTCCGAAGTGCACTTCACGTTATTAGGTACCCGTACCAGTGTTCGGATGGTTGTTCTTGTTTTTCTTCATTGTGTAGGTACTTTGAACTGTAAGCCACACAATTATCTTGCTGAGAAGAAACAAGTCCAACAACCGCATCCTTGAAGTAGTGGATATATTTTATCCTAAAATGACTGTGGTGATGTGGTAGAACCATTATAGACTCCATACGTATGCCGTTGAGTGGGATAAAGCCTATTTTCAGAAATCTTTCTACGAAACTAGAACGAAAACTCGGGGAAATGACGAAGCTGAGTGAAAAATGAAGGACACTCTCGATTACTCCAAAGTGTAAATGAGGAAACTAGAGATGAATGCCCGGTGACTTTGCAATGGAGTAAAGGAGCAATGGTAAATGAACATTGACAAGTAAAATGAAACAGATTAGCTGATTTCGAAGAAACATTATGTTGAATTCAATGAACTGAAATTCAATATAGCTACGTTAAATTTAATTCACATAACTGAATTCTGGAAAGCGTGAAATTAAATTAAATTAGCTGAATTTTAAGTAGTTAAATTAAATTCAACAAGCTTCTTTCGATGAAACATGAAAGTCAATAAACTGAATTTCAAGACGTGACATTGAATTTAATTAACTGAAGTAGAAGAATCGTGAAAATGAATTCAATAAACTGAAGTTTAAGAAACATCACTTATTGGTTCATGAAAATAAAACTTAAATCACAAACAATGTCGAGGAAAATGAAGTCCGTTGTTACTTATGTCACAATTTTCGAAATGCAACGCAGAGATGAACAATAAACTGTTGTTCATCGCAGTGAATAATTACTCCATATTTAACCGTAAATTCAATTTTTTAGCAATCAAACTATTTATAATAATTCTATAATAATTATCGTTTTTTAAATTTTGTTTAAATCACACCTTTAATCCGCAATTACAATTTTAATTATAGGTGTTAGTTTTTGGATATTTGTAACTAATACATGATTAATTTCGGGTGCCCACGGAAAACTGTACCTTAGGGTGGGCCATAAAATAGGGGTTTCAGCCAAACTTCAGATTTCTCATATGAAATAGTTATAGTAAGTTGGTACGTTATGAAAGAACATTGCATGCCAATTTCCAGGTCATTTCTGGATATTTGAGTTGCCCCAAAACATTTGAAATTTGGTACAAAATGTTGTTCTCCCATTAATTCGGAAATATTCGATTTCAATTTTTTCCTACTAATGAAAATTAGTTGGCACGCAATGAAAAAAGACAACATGCAAAATTGCAAATTAATGTTTACTACTTTTGAGTTGCCACGAGCTCATTTTTTGAAAAATATATTACTATTTCAATATTTCTCTTAAAATTAGCTTCTAGAGCAATCATGCTGTTATTGTGATAAGATAGAAGTAATTTAATTGTCAAAATGATTTTGTGAATTGTATTGATTTCCTTTTATAAAAGCATTTATCAATATTTTCGTATTGGAAAAATTTCGAATTTACTCGGGTTTCAGCAATTGGATAATAATAACTCATGCAATCCGCTTTGTCAACTTTTTTGAGTAACCAAGTGTCCCGAATATTAAAATGTCTGTTAATTAATCGATAACTAATGTTTTTCCTCAATTTTTTGAATACAATTTTCCTTATTATATTCTTCATTGAGCACCAGACCTCCAAAAGTGTGCCTTTCTCCAGCGGTGCCTAAATTCTGACAATTTGGTGGGGTGGGGGCAACTGTGACCATTGTGGTACCGGCCTGATTTTCCGGGACACACGTCAAAATAAGCTCTTCCCAAGCTATCTGCTTATTCTTAATGACAATAGATCTGAGTTTGTGAGTATTTGCCAAAATATAGTAAAAAATCACAAAAAATCTTACTTCTCATATATTTTAATCTCTTAAGGGCAACTCTTAATCATGTCAGAATTCATTCAAATTTAAGTATACGTACCTCGACTTGTCATGTCAACTTTATATCACTATTCCATAAGTAATATCTGAACATTATTTTTAGGCCCATCCAACTGTAACGTGTACAGTATACACGCCCAGCCTACCTACCAATGATGCAGTGATTTTCACCATAACAATGGTCAGTGAGGGACTAACCTGCCAACACCAAGATTGCATCGTTTCCTCCTACAAATGGTGCAGTGATTGAAATATGAACGGGATGAATTCCAGAGCAATGAAGTGGGGTTGACATCTACATATTAATCATTCTGATATGAAAATTAAGTCATTGTGCAATTGGTACAATTTTATTCCCGATATTTGTAGTATATTTAACATGATATGACGTCAGAGACAACATACTCTCTATTTACTCTTCAACGTGGCAAACCAAAAATTTTGATTCCCTCATCTTGTAACGTAATGACAACAATAAGAAATATGGATTGACTGCAGTGAAGGAGCGCAATATTTGATATGCGGGGTAGAGCCAGGAGAGGTAACCCCGGTATTTCTAAAATATAATAACAGATTTGTAGAAAAACTAATTGGTAGAAGGCTAGGAAATTTGGGAAGGTAATTTTTTAAAATACAAGACCTTGATAAATATAATTCTTTGGAAATAGATTCCTAATCAATATAGATTTTAAATAACTTTATAGATTTTAAATAACTTTATAGATTTTAAATAACTTTATAGATTTTGAATATTTTTATATATTTTCAAAGAGTTCTGTGATTATGCAAAGTAATAGTCATTCAGTAATAGTGTTAAGGAAGAGTTTTAAGGAAGAGTTTTAAGGAAGAGTTCTATAGATTAGTTTTAAGGAATTGGATTATATATGTGGAGAAGAGGCGACTATATTCACATTGAAATGCGATTACAATAACTCTATGGGCACACCCGTTAATTGGGAGCAAAGGAAACTTACGGCCACAATAGAGGTTTCTGGCGTGGAGACTCTTGGAGTCACCTTAATTGTCAGTCATATCCCCAGTAGATTCTCTAGCCCACCATCATCGTGTCTTACACCATCAAACAGGGGTGGTTCATCGTCAACCAGTGGTAGTATCTTCAAAAATGACCAAGATAGCCAACTATGGGTTCAAAGTGTCAGATCAAAACACCTAAAGAGTAATTAGGCACCACTGTCCTTGATAGCTAGCTCGTATAATCTCCCTGAACTCCTCCCCTTCTTCCTGTAGGTTGAAATTCTGAAAGATCTAATTTTAGACGGAAACTCTAAGCGCTACCTCACATGTCTCACCGATTAAGGGTTTAAATGTTATTATAAACCAAAATAATGTGATATAGCGCACTCAGAATCACCGCCATTAATATAATTTAGTACAGTAAAACTCATGAGTTATGAAGTTTTTTTTTATGAAGCACCCGAGTAATGAAGTACCTGAATTATGAAATGTTCCTGAGTTATGAAGTAGTTTTCTTTGTTTAAATCATGAAAAGCGTTACTGCATGAGGTATAACTATACCTTTTACAAGTGAATTGGCAGAAGTGAATAATGAATTGGAAGAAGTGAAAAATGATTTGGCACTAGTGAAAAATGAATTGACATCATTGAAAGTCAAATTTCAAAAGTGAAAATAAAAATTGCAAGTATGACAAAACAATTTTTTTTATGAATATCACAGTCTCAATCCAATAGTGAGTTTTTCAATCTTTTCCACCAGACACTACCATATTATAAGATAATACCCAATTATTGGATAATACCCAATTATAGGATAATACCCAATTATATGATAATACTCAATTATAGGATAATACTCAATTATAGGATAATACCTAATTATAGGATAATACCCAATTATATGATAATACTCAATTATAGGATAATACTCAATTATAGGATAATACCTAATTATAGGATAATACCCAATTATAGGATAATACCAAATTATAGGATAATACCCAATTATAAGATAATACCAAATTATAGGATGATACCCAATTATAGGATAATACCCAATTATAGGATAATACTCAATTATAGGATAATACTCAATTATATGATAATACCTAATTATAGGATAATACCCAATTATAGGATAATACCCAATTATAAGATAATACCAAATTATAGGATGATACCCAATTATAGGATAATACTCAATTATAGGATAATACTGAATTATATGATAATACCTAATTATAAGATAATACCCAATTATAAGATAATACCCAATTATATGATAATACTCAATTATAGGATAAACCCTATTCTAGGATTTTATTCTTCCGTATAAAATATAAATCAGGAAGGTTTAGATTTAGTATAAAGTTTAAATAATCAAAAAAATCGGTTATATTGAGTATAATCTGTGTATGTTATATTGTTTGAAATTTACATTACCTAACTTATTTTTATAAATGTTAACAGGAAAATTCGATTTTTTTCATTAATTCACAAATGAAATCATGTGATGTGCCAACAATTCAGCCTAATTTATATCAATTTATTGCCATGATTAGCTGAGATCACTCCTTAGCTATTCCATTTCTCAGTTCAAACTCCAAGTAGTTCATCATTCCAGTATTATCAATGCAAACATCCAGAGAACATTCAAGCGGATCTATCGAGTTTGTAGAACATGCTATTCTCTTCATCTGCTGTCCTCCTTGAGAGTGAAACAAATGTATTTCTGTGTCTTTAAGACTTAGTCAATAGTGCTCAGATTGAAGCATGGATTTGACCTGAGACACGAGTCTTGTGGTGGAGATTGTGGTGTAACGGAGTGAATTGAACCTGAGTTAGACCATTAATTTAATTAAATAATTATCATATGTTGGATATATAGTTTCTGTATAATCACAATTATCAGAATATATATATAATTTTGATTCAAAATTTAATTTATTATTTATGAACGGGATGAGACGCATATATATTTTTCATTGCTAATAATTTCTCTCTTTAATTCAAAATATTAAAAAAAAATAATAATGAAATAAAAAATAAACTTCTCCTTAATCTTTCTACTTATTTGATAATCTTTCATTATAAATTAATTATCTCCATAGTTCTCCCTATAACTTCAGCGTTCACAAATAGATAAGGTTTCTGTGCACAGTGTATATTCATACACCAATCCGCAGATTCTTTCGCAAGATGCATCAAATCTCTCAGTCTGCTATCAAGTTTGCTGTGCATATTTCTTTGCTTGTATTTTATTTGTCCCTATAATAATATTCTCCAACTAGTAACCATACAGTGTTTTCTCTGCTTGTATTTAATGTTTCCCCATAATAAGATTCTCCACTTGTGTCCCCATAGTGTTTTCTCAGCAATTATTGTATCCACAGACCCTTAGATTCTCTCCCCAGACGTAGCAAATCTCTCAGTTTGTAATTAGGTTTGTTGTTATTTGCCACCAAAGTTATGACTATTGTATATTGGTACAAACTACAGACCCGCTGTGAGAATATGAAAGAATTACTTAGGAAAATGAAAATGCAAACGGTTTAAAAAAGTGAATCTCTGAAGAATAAAAGGAAACAAAAGTTCCTAATGCACGTTACATTAATTGCCCATATATTGTTATTCTACTATTCTCAGCGTTCTTTTTAGCAAAATAATAGTTTTTTTTTTTTGAGTGAATTATCAACTTTCATTTAACTCTAAGTTGACTTGTTCTATGTAGCCAAATAATCATATTGTTTTAATATAGTGTTTAGAAATCTGTTTCATCTATAATATTAATAATAATGAAATATCAATGAAGAGAGTTTCATTAGTTCAAAATAACAATATTATACCTAAAATACAGGCATAACTGAATCAAAGAAAAGTATCAAAATGACAATGAATGTACGACATCATACTGACTAAAATAAAACATTACCTAATAAGTATGTGAAATAATAGAATTAACATTTCTAATTATGTTACATAATATTATCCTCTGTTTATCTAAATAATACATATTGAAGAAAAGAAAACTCAATTAAATATATTTTCAATAGAGTGTCATCAACTTAGTTATTCCCGAGTTATTGATATCATTTTGTTTTATTTCTGTACACGTTTTGCAAAGAACATTTGTTTATCGGCATCTAATAATTTTAATTATAACTCTAGAAATAGTTTATTGATTACTATAGTGTACATATATCCTAATTGATTGAACAATTAGTTATTCACGAATATTCAGAAATTTTGTAAACAACTGGATAAGATTATGTTTAACAAATTAACACATATTTTATTATTTTAAGGATTTGAATTTAATTTAAAATTGTATCCCATCTTGAAAAGTACATCAGAAATAGTGGAGTGAAATCATACCGACTGTTTCCTTCTTTAGGGCAACGTTCCCAGAATTTGAAAAGTTTTTTATTATTGAAGCTACTGTTGTGAAACTTTGTACACATATATAAAATGAATTCTAAGATATTTTTATGTCGTGACATTTTTTCGATTCGACCCATAGAAAACGAGTTATTCGAATTTCGAACAAATTTCGAACAGTGTGTAAATTAATAAATGGATTCTACAATTTTGTAGCTATGACATTTTGGTTTTTTGCATTTGATTCTCCACAAGATTCTCTACAAACTGTGGAAGTTTTTTTTTTTTAATTGGTTTCCGAATTATTGAACTTTTTAGTAAAACAAAATAAAATTTAAAAAAATATAAATTTAAAAATTCAATATTTCGAAAAATAATTCGAAAATTGAATAAAACTCTTTCAGAGTTTGTAGAAAATTCCAGGGAGCATCGAATGCAAGAAATCGCAATGCCGTAGCTTCAAAATTGTAAACGCCCTAGGCTTTTGAATTACAAGACATTTAGATCTCTGAACTAATAGAAAATCCCATTCAAAGTTTGATAATCTGACACGCTGCATACGACTCCTGTGAAGGTTTGCGGGTAACTGAGGGGCATACATTAGTGTGCATCTGATTAGTGGCACGTTAGATACCAGATATAGCGAGATAATTAATTATTACGAATTATAATTGGCTGTGAGTTGGTTTTTAGAGTACATATTGACTCCCTACCTCCCCGGTCCCCTTTTCCCTTTTTCCCTCTCCCCAGGGGGTTAGAGTAACATGAGAGCTCTGATATTTTGCACACACTACTTGAAGATTAAAAAGCAACTATTTACACAATAATATTTTTTTCTTTAATTTTGCCATTTTTCCCGGGAACGGTCCCCTTTAGTTGACATATCTTAATTGGTTGTCACGTGATACTTTAAAGTGACAAAAGTTTTCACTTCACAAAATGCATTACCAAAAGCAATAATAAATTTGAAGAATTTTTTAAAATCAATTTGTACAAATAGGTAATCAAACAATATTCAATTTGTGAATATATTTCTCATATAATTTGTTAAGAAGATATTTAATAGATTGATTTTCACTTTTAAATTCATCAAAGGAAAAAAAAAATTAATTAAATCTTATGTTCTCAAATTGTGATTTTTTTACACTCTTCATTTCAATTCATTGCAACTCCATTCCCATTCAATAAGAATTTTACAATTGTTGTCCCGTTCCTACCAACTTTTCTGACTCAGTTTTTGGAATTATGAACATAATATAAATGTTGGAAAATTAATGAGAGTTCAAATTAAAAACTATAAACCTTGTAAGTAGGGTTGTGACAATATTCTTTATGAAATGTGCTTAAATGCTTCATGCTCTTAGCTTGTTTAATTTGCTTTTCTGTTTAATATAAATGCTTTTCATGCCATAAAATATGTTTTTTATTCTTGTAATATGATTTTATTCTTAAAATATTTTTTTTATGCTTAAAATATGCTTTATATTCGTTCAGGTTAGCTTTTTATGTTTAATGATGTGCGTTCAGGTTAGCTTTATATTCTCTAGTTTCTTTGAAATAAGGCTAATTGTGACTGAGAGTTTTGAAGCCATGGTATGAATATTGAAGTCAGGGTATGAAACTACATTTGTCAAATTGAGACAGTTTATTCTGTATGAGGTAAACAAAATAATAGATACTGAATAATTTCAAATTACAATTTCAATTAGATATCAATCTACCTATATATAGTAATTAAATGAAATCAAAATCATAGTAATTTGCACAATAAAGAAATCTAGCATTTATTACATTTGAAGATCATAGCTTGTTCTAAATTCTCGAAAATAAATCTACGTCTGATATGTGCTATAATTCGTAGTCTATAACTCATTTCAAATTTAAAAAAAATGGATCGTCCAGGAACAAAAAATATGATAACGAATCGTCCTATAAAACGAAACGTCCTAGCCCCGTTTACAATAGCTACGTAAAGCGTAACACGAAATGGCAGCTCATCAAAGCAGTTATGTCAAATTGCAAACTGCTTATTAAAATTATTACTATTAATTAATGCCTTATAGGTTCCAATGATTCAATAAGGTAATTTCCTCACCAAGTCTATTAAATTTAATATTTCTTAAATCATTAAAAAGTAGTTTGTGTTTCATTTGCAGTCACTTGGACTATTTGATTAGCTAAAAGCAGATTTTTCTATTTTTAGAGAATATTCCTAATTTAAAAAAAATATGCTTTATTACTAAAACGCATAAAGAATAATTCTTTAAGCCAAAAGAATATTGTCACAACCCTACTTATAAGTGTATATTTCTAAACAGAAATTACACTATTGTAGACGTTAAATTGTTCATAGATTCGACTGCTTGGAAACTGAGTTCAGAAGCAGTTAGTGGGAATGGGACAGAGATCGTAAAGAATTAATTGAATGGGAATGGTCCAAATGGAGTTGGAATGAATTGAAGAGAAGAGTGTAAGTGAAGATCACAATATGAATTGGGAACACAAGATTTTAATGAATATGTTCCTATATATTTACCCCGAAACGGCTACAAGGACTGAAAAGCCATGTTCGGCGTGAATTCAGATATATACCTAAAAAAATGAATGTGTCTCTGTCTCAATGAATGTGTCTCTGTCTGTTTATTTTGAAAATTTCACTCAAAATAATGTTCCTTCGGTAGATGCATATGTTAACTAAGGTATGAGCTGACTTTGCTAATTAATTTTCAAGATCGTCTTATTCCCTGGTATTTGTGCATGTAATTTTACATTTGCTGTGTTGTTTATGTCATGCAAGCTAAATTAAGTAGGCTACTTTTTTTGCATACGATTATAAAAAAACTCCTTGTAACCTATAGCACACTTTTAGTGTGTTATCTCGTATATCCCATTGTAATATATTGGGCTGTTACTTCGTATAACATATTACTATAACCCTCTATTGATGTGATATATCTTGTGTCCTTTATAGCGTGACCCACCATCATATATAATTGCTATTTGATAACGAGATAGATATAAAGATTTATCAAAATATTTTACTTGCAGTCATAAAATTAAAATAATATTCTGTTACATACGATTCAATCGGTTGACGCCGTAAAGATCTCAGAAATAATATTTGCGAGCTTTGTAAAAGCGAGTTCTTTTTGGTCAAATATACACAAACATTTCAAAAAAGCAACATCCAATATTAATTTCATCAAAAATTGTGTCGGGATGTAACTTCAAGATTGTTGCCCTGATGTAGTGGGATTACATTAAGATACTAAATTTTATTCTATATTCACTGACGAATCACATTTTGTTCTCTTATAAAATACTGGTTGGTAATGAGGTACTAGGATGCAAGAGGATAAACTTGAATAAATAAATGAGATGAGTTTTATTCATAATTACCGAAATAATAATTGAAACTATCTCCATTACCTTAAACTGCTACAAATATAAAAAAGTATAGTACCGCTTATATAAAAGAATGGTCAACAAATAAAATTCAACATAAATAATTAGGGGACTGTACAGGGAGATTAAAAAAAATTGCAACTGGGTTTTTGGATGATAATATTTTCCGAACTATACGAGCCACTTGTTAAAGCTTTATTGCCTTTTGAAGGTAATATTTCAAACCACAATAAAAATACATTATCATAAAAGTGAAATTTAAACTGTTAACCAATTTTGAAATATATTATTCCATTATTAATTTTAATTTCTATGTCCTTCCGTCATTCAATTATGAAATAAGCATGCTCAGAGAGAGGTCATCAGTGTGGGTTGCTTTTTGCGGAAACAGTGTTTTGATTGGACCCACTTTTTGGATGCGTCATCTGAACGGAGAAAAATATTTAGATATGCTTAATGATTTGATTATTCCTTAACTAAAAGAGGAATTTGGTGAAATATTCAACCGAATATGTGGCCCAAGATAGAGCTCCTGCCCATCGTCACATTATTGTTCGTGATTGCTCAGTATAAGGTGTTCCATCAACGATTGAAAGAAATTGGACAAGATACGGAGTGACCCCCAGATTTAACCGAATGTTAATTCTTACTTTAGGGGTTACATAAAGAATAATTTATTTACCACAGCTCCATGAAATATTCGTGAATTGAAGAACAAAATAATTACAGACTTTGAAGAACTAAGGAAAAATTGAAAGATTATCAGCGGATCTGTACGGGCAAGGAGAACAAGAGCAGAAATTTGCACCGAGAAAAAATGGAAGGTACATGGAAGGACTTGGAGATTACAATTATTAATTGAATAATATTTTTTTAAACTAGTCAACGGCATAAATTTTAGTTTTATGGGGATGTATTTTTATTGTGGTTTGGAAGGAAAAATGAAAAGAGATTTGTTCTATTTCATAAACTCTTTTTCGGCGGGATTTGTTTGCTGACCAACTTTATTACAATTGATATCACACCATTGTTCGATGTAACAGATTAAAATTAATTTATTGATTCATAGACAAAAAGATTATCTTCAAGTTCCAATGAGGCATTAACAGGTAGTTCGTATAGTTCGGAAAATATTACCATCCTAAAACCCAGTTGCCTCTTTTTTCAATCATCCTGTATCCCAGGTAACAAAAATTATTCCTGGGATATTCCGGAGAAATTCTATGGGATTCTTCCTTCGATATCACCAGCATTATCGAGGGAATGCCCTTTTTTGCGATATGGGGATATCCCCAAATGATATCGAGGGAATAATGATGGGATTTAAATATATTATCCAAGGAATGTTCCCTCGATATCAAGGGAAGGGCAAGGAATACCGAAATTATTTTTCCCTCAATAATTATTAATATTCCCTGGATATCTAGAATAGAGGAAGGATATAAAAAGAAGGAAACCAAAACTAATATTTTCTAGCATATACTGCATTTGCACGTGTACGTTTGACTTCATATGAATTCATTGAGTGATACATATTTTTATATGCAAATTGGGAAGAAATGAAGTGGTGTTTCCTGGTCTCGAACCCGCATCTTGTTGACTTCTGCTTGCAACGCTAACCACTCGACCATCCTGGACACAGAAAAAATAGGATTTTTAATGAACTTTTTCCAATATGATAACTCAAGTGCATCTTAAAGTTATCATCGATAAATATAGTTTCATATTTCTTAGATTATGTGTTATTTTCTTTTATAATCATTTCTTTTATACTTTTTAGGGGATCAACTATATTTCACTAATTCCTGGAATATTCCCTCAATATTGTTAGGGAATCAACTAATTTTTAGTAATTCCTGGAATATTCCCTCGATATCATTAGGGGATCAACAAATTTTCACTAATTCGTAGAATATTCCCTCGATATCGTCAGGAGATCAACCAATTCTAAATAATTCTTGGAATATTCCCTCGATATTGTTAAGGAATCAACAATTTTTATTTATTCCTGGAATAATATCTCGATATCGTTAGGGTAACAACAAATTTTCAGTAATTCTAGTAATATTCCATCGATATCATTAGGGGATCAACTAATTTTCATTTTTACCTAGAACATTCCCTCGATATCTTTAGGGGATCAACTAATTTTCAGTAATTCCAGGAATATTCCCTTGATGTCGCTTGGGATCAACATATTTTCACTTATTCCTGGAACATCCTTTCGATATCGGTAGGGGTTCAACTAATTTCACTAATTCCTGGAATATTCTCTCAATTTCGTTAGGGGATGTATTTTTTCTCTGATTCCTGGAATTTTCCTTTGAAATCGTTAGGGATCAACTAATTTCCACTACTTCCTTAAATATTCCCTCAATATCGATAGGGTATCAACTAATTTTCACTAATTCCAGGAATATTTCCTCGATATCTATAGGGGATCAACTCATTTTCACAAATTCCTGTAATATTCCCTCTATATCATTTTACGATAGCGGATAATGAGGGAATATATAGATATCGAGGGAATATTCTGGGAATATCTCAATGTTATCTGGGATAGGGGCTTAATTGAGGATGATGTAATTAAGTTTTTTGTAGACCCTTATTCGTATTCTCATCTTATTATAAATAACGTACAACAATAACATACTCATATTTAAGGATCTACAAAACAACGAATGATAGTCAATCATAAATTATGCAGTTTATAACTAAGTGACAATAAAATATTGCTCTCTGTTCAATTGTCTCAATTAGCAGAGTTCTCGGTGCTAAATATTACATTACCTTAGCTATCCTCCGCTGAACAAAATTGCCAAACAAGTTTGTGCGACACGTATCCCGGCGTGACTGGAAATTTCATCCACGGAATATTCGTCCTCGGAAAATTCGTCCAGGAAAAATTCGTCCATAAAATGCAAAATATATAATTTAAATGATACCAAATGTTATGATTATGTTTTGAGTACATAGTTCATGTACTTTGTTGTATCTATTAAGTGTGCAGTACTGCACAGGGCACAATTCATGATTGTTTAATGAAACATTAATCTTGATGGATATGTAATAATTTTATTAATTTTATTTAAGGTAAAGTGTTTGGAGCCTTAGCATTCTCAACACCTGAAGATGTTGTTGGCGTTAATAAAAATGTATGCGAGGATGCCAATTGAGTTTTTTAACTACTTTGAAGCTACGTACATTGTAAAAAAAGGGGAAGTCGAAACCAATGCGAAAACTCTTTATATCCAGTTGAATTTTGGAAGAGCAGGAAAGATCATCCTAATATTTGAGATGAATGAAGAAGATTGAACCCAAACTAAAAGAGTTCAAACAAAGAGAGGTGACACCCAGTGTAAACGAATATGAAGCTAGTATTGCAATACACTCTGAATGAAACCATTTTTTTTTAATTTGATGAAAAAATCAAGCTCTCCAATTCAAATATTTGAATAAATTATTTTTTTTAAATTTACAATTACAAAAACATACTATATTAGCTACAGAGAATGAATTTTTCATCACCAGTTATTACTGCTGAATATATGTGTTATTTTCATCCAACAAAATTTTATGCGATCACAATTATCTATTACATATATTATTAACACACAATAATGTATATCTTTCTATTCATTCCTAATTTAAGAAAATGGACGAAATTTCAGTGAACAAGTTTTCCATTATCGAATTTTCTGCGGAGAAATTTTCCTCGCCCGTATCCCAGAGATGTCGGTTATTAGAATTTAGTGGAATACTCAGTATTTATTAATAGTTAAGTACAGGGAGGAGCAAAGACGTTTGTAAATTAATAAGTGCCGCAAATGCCAGCCTTCATTCTATTGTAATGCATCTCATAAACATACAGACATCTCAGAGCCGTCAAATGGGGATATTCACAAATAGGCAATTACCAGGTGTTGCAAAGTCCTTCCTGTACCATACGGAAGTATGGTTGAGTGAAAGTTTGTCGTGCTGGAGGTGAGGCTACGACTTGCCAAGAAAATAATAAAACCCAGGTAAAAAATTAAATATGGAAAAAAAACAAAGGTTTATAATATCACTGAAGATAAAACAGCCACAATACCAAGTGTTTTATTTTTAAACATTGATAAAGAAGCCACCAGCGTAACACCAAATAGAATCATTCTCTTAATCATTCCAGCGAATTAGATTCTATATGATAAATTAACTATAAAGGAACGGGAATACTTGGTTTATCTACAGCAAAAGTAAACCTTAACCCTAATCAGTTTGACGTGTGTTTTCTAGGAATATCCTTTTAAATTACTGTATATCTCTCATGTCATTCCATTAAATTTACCAGCCTTTCTTGACTTTGTTCTTGCATAAATACCAAATATATTTTTGTATTTAAAATTTAGAAATATTTACGTATCGGCGTAAATCACGTAAATTAGGAAAATAATTACCTGAGGTAATTAATTTGCAACGGGCTGCAACGTAGAAATACAGTTTGGTTAGCCTATAGACACTCATCTGTCCACGTTATCATTGACTACACACACATGCGAGAGCTGTGATTGGGCCACACTTCACCCGATCACAGCTTTGCTCTCTGAGTTGCCAATGTCTTATAAATCTATGTATTTATTTTTCTTTATATGTTCAATATTTTTACTTGAGATCGGGTAGACCTTAGTTTAGTATATATACAGATAACTTGTAAAAAATACTGTACCGTAGGTTTATAATCAAGACATATATTTTTCAATGCATAGTTAAACCTTCCCTTTCATTCTGATAGTCAATACGTAGGAATTAACAGATAATGATGACACTGCGTGTTTATTGCTAAGAGATAACTCATTTTACTAACAAATCTTTGCCAACAGAGGAAGCTCACTACATAGTGTTTCTAATAATTCCAAACTAATTACCAATATTTCCTGCATCAAATTTGATACTAATTCGCCGTTAAATATTTTACTGTGAATTTCATTAGTACAAAAAAAGGAGGGCGTTTCTTCAATCACCGTCATTGACAGACCTTTAAGTAAATCTACCGTGTTATAGTAGTAATTAACACAAGGTAGGTGGATAAATGGAATATAATTATTTCCTTATCCTCCATGATAATAACATTCAAACTAATCATACTATATTGATTATGATATCAGATGAAATAGACTTATAAATTAATAATACTGCATACAATAAATAGCAACACAAAATACATTTTTTTTTAATTTAAAAACCACAAACAATTTCTGTTGAACTAAGTCCTGTGGGAGTTCATTAGGAGCAAATAAAGATATAGGACCAAGTAAAGTTAACGGACCAGAAATGAAGCTGGTAAAGATAACGAACCAGAAATTAAGCTAGTAAAGTTAACGGACCAAAATACATTTTTAGTTTTAAAAAATATTTGCTTTAGTATTTTATAAAAATACAACCTTATAAATGATAATACATTAATTTTGGATATTTTATTACTTGTAAGAATTGATAAAAAAACGTAATCCACTTTGAAAAATGGAAAAAAACTTTTGCTTAAATTCTTTAATGTGATATTTATGATTCCAAAATTATGTTCTTATCCCAATTCCCAGGTAACATTGAGATATTCCCGGAATATTCCCTCGATATCCATATATTCCCTCATTATCCACTATCGTAAAATGATATATATAGAATACTCCACGGACTAGAAAAAATTAGTTGATCCCTAAGGAAATCGAGAGAATATTTCAGGAATTAGTGAAAATTAGTTGATCCCCTAAAGATATCGAGGGAATATTCCAGGAATTAGCGAAAATTAGTTGATCCCTAACGATATCGAGGGAATATTACAGAAATTAGTGAAAATTAGTTGATCTCTATCGATATCGATGGAATATTCAAGGAATTAGTGAAATTAAATGAACCCCTAACGATAATGATGGAATATTCCAGGAATTAGTGATAATTAAGGGATCCCAAGCGATATCGAGAGAATATTCCAAGATTTAGTAAAAATTACTTCATCCACTAACGATATCGATGAAAAATATTCCAGGAATGAATGCAAATTAGTTGATCCCATAATGATATCAAAGGAATATTCCAGGAATTAATGAAAACTAGTTGTTCCTTTTCTGATATCGAGGGAATATTCCAGGAATTAGTAAAAATTTGTTGATTTACTAACAATATCGAGGGAATATTCCAGGAATTAGTGAAAAATAGTTGATCCTCAATATATTATAAATGAAATGATTAT
>CANNZV010004499.1:0-40015 GCA_947561585.1 Caprella mutica | reverse complement strand
GTCACTGTGATGATGTACTATCAGAGAAAAGAGTCACTGTGATGATGTACTATCAGAGAAAAGAGTCACTGTGATGATGTACTATCAGAGAAAAGAGTCACTGTGATGATGTACGATCAGAGAAAAGAGTCACTGTGATGTACTATCAGAGAAAAGAGTCACTGTGATGATGTACTATCAGATAAAAGAGTCACTGTGATGATGTACTATCAAAGAAAAGAGTCACTGTGATGATTTACTATCAAAGAAAAGAGTCACTGTGATGATGTACTATCAGAGAAAAGAGTCACTGTGGTGATGTACTATCAGAGAAAAGAGTTACTGTGATGATGTAATATCAGAGAAAAGAGTCACTGTGATGATGTACTATCAGAGAAAATAGTCACTGTGGTGATGTACTATCAAAGAAAAGAGTCACTGTGATGATGTACTATCAGAGAAAAGAGTCACTGTGGTGATGTACTATCAGAGAAAAGAGTCACTGTGATGTTGTACTATCAGAGAAAAGAGTCACTGTGATGATGGACTATCAGAGAAAAGAGTCACTGTGATGATGTACTATCAGAGAAAAGAGTCACTGTGATGATGTACTATCAGAGAAGAGTCAGTGTGATGATGTACTATCAGAGAAAAGTCACTGTGATGATGTAATATCAGAGAAAAGTCACTGTGATGATGTACTATCAGAGAAAAGAGTCTCTATGATGATCTACTATCAGAGAAAAGTCACTGTGATGATGTACTTTCAAAGAAAAGAGTCACTGTGATGATGTACTATCAGAGAAAAGAGTCACTGTGATGATGTACTATCAGAGAAAAGAGTCACTGTGATGATGTACTATCAGAGAAAAGAGTCACTGTGATGATGTACGATCAGAGAAAAGAGTCACTGTGATGATGTACTATCAGAGAAAAGAGTCACTGTGATGATGTACTATCAGAGAAAAGAGTCACTGTGATGATGTACTATCAGATAAAAGAGTCACTGTGATGATGTACTATCAAAGAAAAGAGTCACTGTGATGATTTACTATCAGAGAAAAGAGTCACTGTGATGATGTACTATCAGAGAAAAGAGTCACTGTGGTGATGTACTATCAGAGAAAAGAGTTACTGTGATGATGTAATATCAGAGAAAAGAGTCACTGTGATGATGTACTATCAGAGAAAATAGTCACTGTGGTGATGTACTATCAAAGAAAAGAGTCACTGTGATGATGGACTATCAGAGAAAAGAGTCACTGTGATGATGTACTATCAGAGAAAAGAGTCACTGTGATGATGTACTATCAGAGAAGAGTCAGTGTGATGATGTACTATCAGAGAAAAGTCACTGTGATGATGTAATATCAGAGAAAAGTCACTGTGATGATGTACTATCAGAGAAAAGAGTCTCTATGATGATCTACTATCAGAGAAAAGTCACTGTGATGATGTACTATCAGAGAAAAGAATCACTGTGATGATGTACTATCAGAGAAAAGAGTCTCTGTGATGATGTACTATCGGAGAAAAAAGTCACTGTGATGATGTACTATTAGAGAAAAGTCACTGGAGATGATTACTATGTTGTAGCACTATTTACGTTGTAACGTAATAATTAGGAGAGCAGTGAAAGGCAGGTCAGGGCTGGTTGTTTACTAGAGCATAGCTGGTACATAACTACTGAAAAATCCTAATCATTCACATGAACGCACCTATATATGAAAAGAAACTAATGAACATAGAAAACTATAATACAATGAAATTACATGGGATACTTCAATAAACATATATAAATAACATTAATGAATAAGAATAAAGAGAATAAATACAAATGATAGAAACAGAATATAACAACTTCCCCCTCTTTAGTTAAGGACATATAATTCAAATTAACTAATCGAGTCCATATCTATCAACGGGATTCCTTACTCTGGTAGAACGTCTAAGTACCGGTTCATCAGTGGGGGTACCGCTGGAAGAAGGAGTATCTACTTTTGCGTCTGGCTGTACTGGACAATGTTCCGGTACCAAAACAGGAACCACAGGTGGTACAAAGTTCTCAGAATATACTGTAGAAGGCTTTATTCGAATGTGCTCATCAGGAAATACAACAGTTTTACCTTCATTATCAGAACCGATACGGGTATCTCTAGACTTGATAGAGCTAGGTAAGAGTTGATGTAAATGCCTCTTCCATACTACTCCTAACTCATGAATGTGAACTAAATAAACATTTACAGCAATTTTATCAACAATCGTACCTATAAGCCACTTTGCACCTTCTCTCAAGTTCAAAGCAAGTACCGAGTCTCCTTCTTCAAACTGCCGCATATTTTTACCTGTAGGAGTTTTTACACGAGGAACAAATCTAGGATTTATTCTATCAGTCACAGTTACACATTTCCTTTTATTGAGTGATACACAAGGGGCCAATTGTGTAACACTATGCGGAACACACCTATAATAAAGTAACACTTTAGCTAATCTAGATTTGAAAGAACCTACAGTGTTTTTCTTTAATAAATCTTTTATTACCCTCACTCCCCTCTCAGCCTGACCATTACTAGAGGGCATGTATGGACTAGACGTTAGATGATGAATGCCAATACTCATCAAATACTCTTTGAACTGTGATGCAGTAAAACACGTTGCATTATCGCTAACTATAGTGTCACATAGACCATGCCTACTAAATATAACTCTTAAAACATCTATGGTATCAACTACACTAACACTAGGTACTACTTCACATTCAATATATTTAGAAAGAGCATCAATAGCGATTAAACATATTTTATTTTCTACAAAAAAATGATCAATATGAATACGTGACCAACTACGATCAGGAGTTGGCCATTCAACAGAAGAATTTTGTGGGGGTTTAGAAGCAACAGATTTACATTGAGAACAAGAATTAACAAGGTTTACTATATCACTATCGATACCTGGATACCACATAAGATTCCTAGCCATAGATTTCATAGCGGACATACCCGCGTGACTCTCATGAAGCTGCATTAATACTTTGGCACGCAGTGCCTCTGGAATTAAAACTCTGTTTTTATAGAGTATACAACCCTTCATGAGAGTCATCTCTGCTGCATATCCCTTGTACCTAGATAGTTTAGGATTATCAATCACATCAGGGAAACCGTACCTAATATAATGCTTAAGAGTTGAATAATCTGAGTCTAGATCAGTTTCGTTGCGTACATCAGAACAAGATACAATGGACCTATCAAAAGTTTCCAAAGTGAAAATTAGCTCATAAGGTTCACATGTTTGAATTGTATCGGGTAAAGGGAGGCGGCTCAGACAATCGCTGTTCACGTTATTTTCACCTCGTGAATATTGAAACTCATACTGAAATTGTGAAAGTCGTAATGCCCACCGCTGAAGGCGAGAAGAACATGTAGTTGGTACCGCATTGTTATGAGCTAGTAGTTTTCTCAATGGTTGCTGATCATTACGAATGATAAATTTTGTGCCTAACAAAAATTTTCTAAATTTGTCGCAACCGAAAACTACACTAAGCCCCTCCCTCTCTATGTTAGAGTAATTTCGCTCACTATCGTTTAAAGTGCGCGATGCAAATAGTACAGGTAGCCACATGCTTTCTGTACTTTTTCGTTGCATCAAAACTGCAGCAATACCATATGAAGAACTGTCAGTTTCCAATAACGTTTCAAAAGAAGGATCATACAATTTAAGTACATTATTGGAATTGAACAAGTTTTTAACTGCATTGAAAGCAGTTATCTGTTCAGATCCCCAAATAAACTTTGAGTTCCTCTTTAGTAATTTGTAAAGCGGTGCCAATACCGTACTGAAGTCAGGTAGAAATCTGCAGTAAAAATTGCATAAACCAATGAAAGCTTGCAATTGCTTTAAATCTTTAGGATAAGGAGCATCTATTATTGCCCTAATTTTTTCTGGATTAGGGTGTACTCCCTCTTTATCGAACACATGACCAAGATAGTTCACCGAATCAGAAAAAAATGTACATTTCTTTACGTTTAGCTTAATTCCTTTATCTTTAAGAGCTGATAGTACATCTCTCAATACTTTAATGTGAAGATCTAAAGTTGGGGTCAATATCAAAATATCATCTTGATAAATAATAACATGATTGATATTGTTTAAAGTTTTACACATGAAAGACTGAAATATACCTGGTGAAACACTGAAACCAAATGGCAAGTAATTATATCTAAACAGTCCTTCGCAAGTATTAATGGTTGTAAATTGTTTAGAATATTCGTCTAAAGGAATTTGTAAAAAAGCATTAGCTAAATCTACCTTAGAGAAAAATTTAGAGTTACCTACTTGTGATATAACATCGTCAATAGTTGGTAATGGATAATTTACCGCCTTAAGATGTCTATTAACCGTTGGTGAAAAATCACCACATATGCGTACAGACCCATCACTTTTCAGTACATTCACTGTGGGTGAAGCCCAATCACTCTGAAACACTTTAGTGATACGACCTGTATTCTCTAATCGCTTCAACTCTATCTTAACCTTATCTTGTAATCTTAAAGGGACTGATCGAGATTTCGAAAATATTGGCATAGCATTCTCATCTACTCTAAAACTAACAGTTTCTGTAACATTAGACTGAAATTCACTACACAAATAACCATCAAATTCCTTTAATACATTGTTTTGACATTTTACATTAGCAATCCTAGAACTAACTGGTAGAGAAAAGTTAATATTCAGCTTGGAACATACATCTCTCCCTAGTAATGGAACAAATTTTGAATCTACAATCAAAAAATCATGAAAAATAGTTATATCATTATATGTGAGCTTAGCTGAAACTTTTCCAAGAAACTTAATCTCACTGCCACTGTATCCCTTTGCTTTAACTGATGTAGGTCTAATTTCATTACAAATATTCTGGGCATCAGTAATAGAAATTGTAGAGATATGTGAACCTGTATCCAATTCAAACCTAATATTGGTACCATTGACATTACAATTTAAAAAGGTTGGTTCAAAAGTTATAGGGACAACAGTGGCATTTACAGTAAAAAAGAATCATCGAAATGATTATAACTCATACCCTCCACATTTGAATTTGAAACGCAGCCTGAGCATTCGAAATGTTCCTGAGTTGAATGCGATGACGTCATTGGTTTTGAAAGTGGTTGACTGTGCGTGTAATTTCCATTCTCAGAGGTCAAGGACGTTACCATGGCAACTTCAGGTTCATACACACTGTGTGTAGCTTTTGCCTTGCATACTCTAGCGATGTGTCCGGTCTTTCCACACTTGCGGCAATTGAGAGCCATTGCCCAGCAGTTTTTTGCCAAATGCTTCCTGTCTGCACCGCATCTCATGCAAACATAGCCAACTGGAATTTCACTTGTAGGTTTATCCTGGCTTCGATTTCTTGTAGAATACACTTTATGACTAATGACTTGACTCGACTCTGCAGACATTTCATATGCGTCATTAGTCAATTGTTCAAGTAACTTAGCTTGGGCAACGTAGTCATTGAATTGCTTATCTTCGTCACACTCTTGTAGTAGCTTAGTGACTATAGCACTGGAACATAACCCACTCACAAAAATATCTCGAAGAAGACGGTCGTGACAGCAAGTTTTGTAGTCACACTCTGCAGCTAAGTTATTGAGAGTTTTCGCATAACTCTCAATGGATTCACCATTCTGCTGCTTGCGATTCAGAAACTTCACAGCGGCGCCGACTACAGACTTTTTGACTTTGTATTGTGCCAGTAGCGTAGTGGCAATTTGCTCATAGGTTGCTGCCGACAACTTCATAGGCTTACAACGTCGCTGGAGATCTGTAATGACGTGAACAGGTAAGGCTCTGCACAAAACAGCTGCTTTCTTCAACTCATTATCCCCTGCCTTTGCTAGAAGATCACTATTCTGCACGGTGAATCTTTCGATGAATTCATCGATCCGTTCAATTTGAGGATCAAAAGGAGGATAGTTGGATCCCATCCTTGTCGCCAGTTAATGTTGTAGCACTATTTACGTTGTAACGTAATAATTAGGAGAGCAGTGAAAGGCAGGTCAGGGCTGGTTGTTTACTAGAGCATAGCTGGTACATAACTACTGAAAAATCCTAATCATTCACATGAACGCACCTATATATGAAAAGAAACTAATGAACATAGAAAACTATAATACAATGAAATTACATGGGATACTTTAATAAACATATATAAATAACATTAATGAATAAGAATAAAGAGAATAAATACAAATGATAGAAACAGAATATAACATACTATCAGAGAAAAGAGTCACTGTGGTGATGTTCTACCAGATAAAAAAGTCACTGTGATAATTGACTATCAGAGAAAAGAGTCACTGTGATGATGTAAGGTCATAGAAAAGAGTCACTGTGATAATGTACTATCAGAAAAAAGAGTCACTGTTGTGATGCACTATCAGAGAAAAGAGTCACTGTTGTGATGTACTATCAGAGAAAAGAGTCACTTTGATGATGTACTATCAGACAAAAGAGTCACTGTGATGATATACTATCAGAGAAAAGAATCACTGTGATGATATACTATCAGAGAAAAGAGTCATTGTGATGATGTGCTACCAGAAAAAAGAGTCACTGTGATGATGTACTATCAGAGAAAAGAGTCACTGTGATGATGTACTATCAGAGAAAAGAGTCACTGTGATGATGTACTATCAGATAAAAGAGTCACTGTGATGATGTACTATCAAAGAAATGAGTCACTGTGATGATGTACTATCAGAGAAAAGAGTCACTGTGATAATGTATTACCAGAGAAAAGAGTCACTGTGATGATGAATTATTAGAGAAGAGCCATTGTGATGATGTATTATCAGAAAAAAGAGTAACTGTTGTGATGTACTATCAGAGAAAAGAGTCACTGTGAAGATGAACTATCAGAGATAAGTGTCACTTTGATGATGTACTATCAGACAGAAGAGTCACTGTGATGATGTACTATCAGAGAAAAGAGTCACCGTGATGATGTACTATCAGAGAAAAGAGTCACTGTGATGATGTGCTATCAGAGAAAAGAGTCACTGTGATGATGTACTATAAGAGAAAAGTCACTGTGATGATGTACTATCAGAAAAAGAGTCACTGTGATGATGTACTACCAGAGAAAAGAGTCACTGTGACGATGTACCATCAGAGAAAAGAGTCACTGTGATGATGTACTATAAGAGAAAAGTCACTGTGATGATGTACTATCAGAAAAAGAGTCACTGTGATGATGTACTACCAGAGAAAAGAGTCACTGTGACGATGTACCATCAAAGAAAAGAGTCACTGTGATGATGTACTATCAGAGAAAAGAGTCACTGTGATGATGTACTATCAGAGAAAAGAGTCACTGTGATGATGTTCTATCAGAGAAAAGAGTCACTGTTATCTTGTACTATCAGATAAAAGAATCACTGTTATGATGTACTATCAGAGAAAAGAGTCATTGTGATGATGTAATATCAGAGTGAAGAGTCACTGTGATGATGTACTATCATAGAAAAGAGTCACTGTTATGATGTACTATCATAGAAAAGAGTCACTGTTATGATGTACTATCAGAGAAAAGAGTCACTGTGATGATGTACTTTCAGAGAAAAGAGTCACTGTGATGATGTACTATCAGAGAAAAGAGTCACTGTGATGGTGTGCTATCAGAGAAAAGAGTCACTGTGATGATGTACTATCAGAGAAAAGTCACTGTGATGATGTACTATCAGAAAAAAGAGTCACTAAGATGATGTACTACCAGAGAAAAGAGTCACTGTGATGATGTACTATCAGAGAAAAGAGTCACTGTGATGATGTACTATCAGAGAAAAGAGTCACTGTGATGATGTACTATCAGAGAAAGGAGTCACTGTGATGATGTACTATCAGAGAAAAGAGTCGCTGTGATGATGTACTATCATAGAAAAGAGTCATTGTTATGATGTACTATCAGAGAAAAGAGTCACTGTGATGATGTACTATCAGAGAAAAGAGTCACTGTGATGATGTACTATCAGAGAAAAGAGTCACTGTGATGATGTACTATCAGAGAAAAGAGTCACCGTGATGATGTACTATCAGAGAAAAGAGTCACTGTGATGATGTACTATCAGAGAAAAGAGTCACTGTGATGATTTACTATCAGAGAAAAGAGTCACTGTGATGATGTACTATCAGAGAAAAGAGTCACTGTGATGATGTACTATCAGAGAAAAAAGTCACTGTGAGGATGTACTATCAGATAAAAGAGTCACTGTGATGATGTACTATCAGAGAAAAGAGTCACTGTGATGATGTACTACCAGAGAAAAGAGTCACTGTGAGGATGTACTATCAGATAAAAGAGTTACTGTGATGATGTACTATCAGAGAAAAGAGTCACTGTGATGATGTACTATCAGAGAAAAGAGTCACTGTGATGATGTACTATTAGAGAAAAGTCACTGGGATGATGTACTATCAGAGAAAAGAGTCACTGTGGTGATGTTCTACCAGATAAAAAAGTCACTGTGATAATTGACTATCAGAGAAAAGAGTCACTGTGATGATGTAAGGTCATAGAAAAGAGTCACTGTGATAATGTACTATCAGAAAAAAGAGTCACTGTTGTGATGCACTATCAGAGAAAAGAGTCACTGTTGTGATGTAGTATCAGAGAAAAGAGTCACTTTGATGATGTACTATCAGACAAAAGAGTCACTGTGATGATATACTATCAGAGAAAAGAATCACTGTGATGATATACTATCAGAGAAAAGAGTCATTGTGATGATGTGCTACCAGAAAAAAGAGTCACTGTGATGATGTACTATCAGAGAAAAGAGTCACTGTGATGATGTACTATCAGAGAAAAGAGTCACTGTGATGATGTACTATCAGATAAAAGAGTCACTGTGATGATGTACTATCAAAGAAATGAGTCACTGTGATGATGTACTATCAGAGAAAAGAGTCACTGTGATAATGTATTACCAGAGAAAAGAGTCACTGTGATGATGAATTATTAGAGAAGAGCCATTGTGATGATGTATTATCAGAAAAAAGAGTAACTGTTGTGATGTACTATCAGAGAAAAGAGTCACTGTGAAGATGAACTATCAGAGATAAGTGTCACTTTGATGATGTACTATCAGACAGAAGAGTCACTGTGATGATGTACTATCAGAGAAAAGAGTCACCGTGATGATGTACTATCAGAGAAAAGAGTCACTGTGATGATGTGCTATCAGAGAAAAGAGTCACTGTGATGATGTACTATAAGAGAAAAGTCACTGTGATGATGTACTATCAGAATAAGAGTCACTGTGATAATGTACTACCAGAGAAAAGAGTCACTGTGACGATGTACCATCAAAGAAAAGAGTCACTGTGATGATGTACTATCAGAGAAAAGAGTCACTGTGATGATGTACTATCAGAGAAAAGAGTCACTGTGATGATGTTCTATCAGAGAAAAGAGTCACTGTTATCTTGTACTATCAGATAAAAGAATCACTGTTATGATGTACTATCAGAGAAAAGAGTCATTGTGATGATGTAATATCAGAGTGAAGAGTCACTGTGATGATGTACTATCATAGAAAAGAGTCACTGTTATGATGTACTATCATAGAAAAGAGTCACTGTTATGATGTACTATCAGAGAAAAGAGTCACTGTGATGATGTACTTTCAGAGAAAAGAGTCACTGTGATGATGTACTATCAGAGAAAAGAGTCACTGTGATGGTGTGCTATCAGAGAAAAGTCACTGTGATGATGTACTATCAGAAAAAAGAGTCACTATGATGATGTACTACCAGAGAAAAGAGTCACTGTGATGATGTACTATCAGAGAAAAGAGTCACTGTAATGATGTACTATCAGAGAAAAGAGTCACTGTGATGATGTACTATCAGAGAAAGGAGTCACTGTGATGATGTACTATCAGAGAAAAGAGTCGCTGTGATGATGTACTATCATAGAAAAGAGTCACTGTTATGATGTACTATCAGAGAAAAGAGTCACTGTGATGATGTACTATCAGAGAAAAGAGTCACTGTGATGATGTACTATCAGAGAAAAGAGTCACTGTGATGATGTACTATCAGAGAAAAGAGTCACTGTGATGATGTACTATCAGAGAAAAGAGTCACTGTGATGATGTACTATCAGAGAAAAGAGTCACTGTGATGATGTACTATCAGAGAAAAGAGTCACTGTGATGATGTACTATCAGAGAAAGGAGTCACTGTGATGATGTACTATCAGAGAAAAGAGTCGCTGTGATGATGTACTATCATAGAAAAGAGTCACTGTTATGATGTACTATCAGAGAAAAGAGTCACTGTGATGATGTACTATCAGAGAAAAGAGTCACTGTGATGATGTACTATCAGAGAAAAGAGTCACTGTGATGATGTACTATCAGAGAAAAGAGTCACTGTGATGATGTACTATCAGAGAAAAGAGTCACTGTGATGATGTACTATCAGAGAAAAAAGTCACTGTGAGGATGTACTATCAGATAAAAGAGTCACTGTGATGATGTACTATCAGAGAAAAGAGTCACTGTGATGATGTACTACCAGAGAAAAGAGTCACTGTGAGGATGTACTATCAGATAAAAGAGTTACTGTGATGATGTACTATCAGAGAAAAGAGTCACTGTGATGATGTACTATCAGAGAAAAGAGTCACTGTGATGATGTACTACCAGAGAAAAGAGTCACTGTGATGATGTACTATCAGAGAAAAGAGTCACTGTGATGATGTACTATCAGATAAAAGTTACTGTGATGATGTACTATCAGAGAAAAGAGTCACTGTGATGATGTACTATCAGAGAAAAAAGTCACTGTGAGGATGTACTATCAGATAAAAGAGTCACTGTGATGATGTACTATCAGAGAAAAGAGTCATTGTGATGATGTACTATCAGAGAAAAGAGTCACTGTGATGATGTACTATCAGAGAAAAGAGTCATTGCATGATATGAATTTTACAGTTCTTATTTTTTATTTTCAAATTTTTCATATGTCATCATGAACCCTTACCAATTTCAATACATTTTCAATAACTTATTTTTTTTCTCATTATACTATATATAAATATATTAAATTGTATTATAAGTCAAAGATCCCTCCTAACTAATTTTCTATGACAGTAAAGATATTTTTTTCAGTTGCCTACGTTTAGTTTCTATTTTTAATTATTTTCTAAAAATTACCAGTAAATAATGGTTGAAATGTTCACTCCTTTTGCAATATCAAAACACAAATATTTTGTCAAAATTAATTAGTTTGCCTGTTTACAGTTTATCCAGCCTTTTGTTTTCTGGATTCTTCTCATATATATTTATTTTAAGCCATGAGATTTCATTCACTAATGATTTTTATTCAGTTCTTATAAATGATAATGAAAATTAATTAAGTGAAAATTAATTCTTCAAACCAAATATATTACGAATACATTAATAATAGTTCCTAACTTCATTTGTGTATTGGGGCACAGATTAGAAAAACAAATTATTTTCGACCATTCACATCTTTAAATCATGAGGGTTGAGAAGAAATCGGATACAATTTAAATTGAGTGGGAGACCTAACGTCTAACTCGGAAAAAATCTATTTTAGAAAAATTATACAAAGGACTAGTTTAAGAGCATAACTCAAGAGCTATCCTCTAAAATTGCTAGTAGAGTTAAAATTTATAATTGGATCATAATCCGAATTACAAGATAACACCAGTTAGAAATTAGTGATTTACAAATTCGCAAACAAATTATTACCAACAAAGAAAATGGTTGACAAATGTTTCGTCGACAAATTTTCGTAAAGGGGATAAAGTACAAAACATGTACTTTAACAGAATAATGTATCAAACGAACAAATTATGAAATAGAATAATAAATAAATTCCAGCCGTTTATTAAATTTAATACTAAACGAAAACTACTCAGTAATACCAAATTATTTTAAGGGGACTGTCCCATAAATTTTGAAAAAATTTTATTATTGAAGTTATGGTTTTGAAACTTTGTATGTATATATAAATTGAATTATCTATCGTTTTTGTTCGTGACATTTTTTCTATTAGACCCATAGAAAACGAGTTATTCGAATTTCGAACAAATTTCGAACCATTTCAAAAAACAAACCCCTGGGTTTTGGTTGAAGCTAGAGCATTGCGGTTTTTTGCATTCGATACTCCATACTGATATCTACAATATGATTTTTTTCGATTTTTGATTTTCAAATGGGTTTTCTAAATTTCGACTTTTTCATAAAAAGTAAAGCAAAAATTTTGAAAAAAAACTTTTGTCGGAAAAAATTTCCTACAACAAATTCGAAAATCAAAAATCGAAGAAAATCATATTGTAGATATGATTATGGAGTATCGAATGCAAGAAACCGCAATGCTCTAGCTTGAACCAAAAACCAGGGGCTTCGTTTTGAATACTCATTTTTTCACCTTTCTAGAAGTGCGAGAAATTGAGGTTGAAAGTCTAGTACGAGATATAGGTATATAGTGATTTTTGGGTATATAGTGATTTTTGGTGACATTATTCAAATTGGTAGGTGCATCTCTATGCTAATTGGCTAAGACAAACATCACTCCATATCACGTCACACGCGTCATAGATAAGATTGCACATGGAAGTCGCAGCGCGTAACCTTGAAATGTTATTGAAAACCCTCCTCCTTCCCCTTCGCCTTTGGAGATATAGTTATTTTTGGTCTCTCACATTGTTCACAATATTGGTAGGTACTTAATTATGAAAAAAAAAATCATAAAATTTTGAGTTTTCTTCGGTGACGGTCCCATTAAAGTAATATGAAAAATTATATAAATTATATGTAACAAAACTAAACTTAAAAATATATCGTACCAAATAATGAAATCATTAAAAACTAAAGGACTAAATCAACGCACAAAGAGCATTGTCAAATTTAATTCTTTGTCTATAAGATAGCCTCGTGTGACAACTGTACAGTATGGCCACAAAAATGTTTCCTCTTTTACAAATATTTATAAATCGTTAACCATTGGAAAAAAACTGTTTCTTGGTTTCTTTTTCTCTGCCTCTTATATTACTATTAACTGGTAAAAACTATTTTTAACTGATGGTAACAGGTAAGCAAAGAGTGAACGTGACTATTTTGGTCATTCCGCAAAGGTTATTCTTAGAGCTAACTCCGTGATTTTACTTACTAAAAGGCAGTGAATAAAAGGAAATAGAATTATAATTGTGGAAATTTTAATACAAAGTGTTTACACTTCTTCCTTAGAAACTATTTGGAAATAGAACAACTTCAGTTACATTTTGATCTCATCGAAGTTTTCACTATGAATAGTTTTCACTATAATCGGCTAGATAAAATACCTAGATATATATTTATATTATAGGTATATCGTCTAGTTATCTAATTACGCATTTATATTATATAATCAGCTAGGTAGGTACCTAGTACCACGTTAAGAATTTATATTTTACATCCGATAGGTACCTAGGTAATTATTTATTAATCCATGCTTGTTTCTAAAATCGCTAAATTGTTAGGTATTAACTATCAACAACATATGATATTTTTCCAATGAATTTATTATGCAGAATCGCGAACACGGACATTTCAGTTTCCTGATCATATTGCTCTCGTCTGGACGCGAACACAGGCAGAAATGAGATTGCCCATGTTCGCCCGAGCAAAAGTATTTCCAAACTCAGGGCATTTGTCGGAGCGTCTGGACGGGGCTTTACACACGGGTAGGTGTTACATCAGGCACGCTCCGCAATGGAACGGACATGGGTTATTGTTACAGCACAGGCTTTATTACTATTAATAAATCGAACTTAATCTGCATCAGTCACCGTAATAGTTTTTAAAACAAAATAAATTCTGAGTTAAGCCTTCCCTACTTATTATTTTTGTAATATTATTTAAATTTATAATTGGAATTGTAGTAATTCATATTTTAGAAATTAAAGTGTTCTATAAAGTTTATTAATTTGTTCTTGAAGGGTATTACAATAATCCATTGTATTTTTATGCGTTGTACTTTCATGAAAGTACAGGGTGGGGCGTAAGTTTGGAAGCAAATGAAAGTGCATATTATAATCCAACGAAAAATATATTTAATAATTTACAGTTATGTATTATTACATAAGAGTTTTAAGAATTCAAAAATCATAAATTTATTCAAAATGCCCCCCCTTGTTTTTAATAACAGCCTCAAATCTCCTCCGAACTCCTCCTACTGCGGCACGCAACTAATCTTGTGAAATTTCCTTCCAAGATCTCTGGAGCGAACGCTTTAAATATTCCACACTGCGATGGAATTTACCACAGGCTTTTGATTCAAGAATGGACCATACCGAAAAGTCCATAGGATTAACATCTGGGGAGCAGGGAGGCCACATTTCTTTGGACCAAAACCGTGGAAGATGGTCATGGCACCAGTTTTGAGTGTCATTTGCAGTATGTGAAGTCGCGCCGTCTTGCTGAAATGTCCATAGAGTGTCATTACCGAAGTGATCCTTAGCTGACTCCAACATTGGCGTCAAAATATTCTCAATATAACATTTAGCATTGATTTTGGCGCCTTGTTCCACAAAAATTAAAGGAGATCTCCAAGTTTCTAAAATGGCGGCCCAGACCATTACTGAAACAGGTTTCATGGTTCTGTGGACAGTTTTTTGGTTGTATGGGATGTCTTTTGCACTTTTACCAATTATTCTGTCATTCCTCAGGTTGTGAGCCATTTCCACTGTGAAAATTTTTTCGTCAGACCAAACAATTTCACCAGCCGTGCCAGACTTCAATTCTCTCAGAAGCGCTTTGCTTCTCTCCAATCTCTTTTTCTTTACAGCTTCTGACAGAGTCTGTCTTTTTTGGAGGGTGAATAGGACATCTTTAGGTCTTCTTTGACAACTCTTCTCATTGTTATGGGACTCACATTAGCTGTTTTGGCTAACAATCGTATTGACCTTTTCGGGTTCCTCCTGATCTTCTCTCGGGCACATTTTATCAGTTGTTTGGTGCGTTGTGAGCGTGGTCTACCACTTCTTGGACGATCAGTCAAGTCTCCTCTCTCATTAAAACACTTCCAACACTTCCAAACAGTCGATCTCACTATTGAGAGTCTTTGAAATGACGGAATCTGACTTCCCGGCACGGTGTAGAGCAATAATGGCTTCTCTTTTGTCTGACATTTTTGAATTGACTAAATTTTTGTAAAAAATAACACTGCGACGTCATAATGTAGTGTCTCTACTATAGTTCAAACCCTATCAACTACTTAGGAACTTATTTTTAAGAATTATATTAATGTTTGAAAAATTGCTTCCAAACTTACGCCCCACCCTGTATAATTATAAGATTTTTTTTATGCGTTTCAATATCCTTGTCAATTTGGAAATTAATTGCAATCTTATTATCGAATGAAACGAACCAATGTTTTTGAATGGCCGATGGGAATTTATTAATTAACACGCTAAGAAATTTAATTATTGAGCATACTTAGACCATTTACATGAAGAAAAGGAATGAAAAGTTATTAATAATGAATTGATTATTTGATCCAGCATAACACAACCTCCTCTCACCAGTGTTACAAGCTAACTACTCTCTTTTAGTGTGCGCGGGTAATATCTTTCTTTCTTTCTCTCTTGCAATCTTTCTTGCTATCTCTCTTTTGGTCTGTGCGCAGCCTTAAACTATGTCCATCAGTTAAAAATAATTTTTACTAGTTAATAGTACATAAGAGGCGGTGAAAAAGAGACCAAGATAGAATTTTTTCGTCCATTGGTTAACTATTTACAAGCATTTGAAAAAGCGGAAACATTCTTGTGGCCCATACTGTAAATTAAAATCTTGCAGTGTTTTCTCGGATAAAGCGGTCTTTTCGAGTTATTTGAGAATAAATTATTAATAATAATATATTAGTTCTACAATATTAAGTAATAAACTCATATTTTTCTTGGACCCTGGAGAGGTTTTTTAAAATATTTTTCTTTACATGATCGAAAATGGGATACTGTTCAATAACTCTGAAGTTTTGGATTTTAAGCCAACTACTTGTTTCAAAGAATCACTATTTGGTAAAGAAATGACCTAAAATATCGATGAACATTCAACGGAGACTTTTTAAATAAATCTTAACATTCAATCTAGGATTACCACTGAATTACCGAAAACTTGCAGTTGTCGAATAGTGGGTATTTATCAACTGAAAATGCGTTATCAATGACAAATCCGACGATATAAATCTTATTATAGAACGTAAATTATTGAGAGGACTTTTTATTTTAAAAATCACAAACATAATTAGACCCAAAAATATTAAATTTCTTTAAAAAAATTGTCATTATTAAGTAGTTTTGGTTTATTATTAAGGCAGAAAAATGATTAAAATTTATTTAATAGTCTTCCTCCTTACCATTATTTTATTTTGCAATTTGATCGTGTGATACATTATTCTGTTAAGGCCCCCAAACACTACACGCGCCACGAGCTGAGGCTTAGCAATTAAACAAGCCGAACCTCGAGCCAGTTCTTGTAGTGTGTGGGCATCTTCGAGCCGAGCCACGAGCCGCGTAATCAGGCTCGACGCTCGACTCGTGCTGATCTGTCACTTGGCCAGGCTTGCGACTCGGCTCGGGAAATAGCGCGAGCCGAGCCTGCGGTCTACTTATTGCATAATGAATATTTCTTTTTCAGAAAGTGTTTAATGTATCCTCCCTTTTAATAATTGGGGTCACCATTGATAGCAATTCCAAGCACGTTGATTCATCCATTCTCAAGTAATTAGCGTAGTCCCGAGGCTCTAGTCTAAATTCCTGAATTAACTGGCCATGTGACAGTTCTCCCCTCTTCAATAGCCAAGACTTGCACCATTTAGAGTTTAGACCTTTTTTGAGTTTTTTTTGCACTTAAGCAAATTACAATCTCGAATAGGGCATATGAATCTGAATCAGAAAAAAAAAAACTGGCAAACTAATGCTCGGCTCGTGTAATGTGTGGGGAAGAAGAAGAAAACCCTAGCCGAGTCAAGCACGCTCGCGCGAGTCTGAGGCCTGGCTCGCGGCTCGGCTCGTGGATCGTGTAGTGTGTGGGGGGCCTTTAAGGTACATGTTCTGTAACATTAGAGTGTGTTAATATCCCCTTTACGAATATTTGTCGACGAAACGTCTTGTCGGCGAAACGTCCTGTCGACAAAACGTCCCGTCGACAAAACGTCCCGTCGACAAATTATCCTGTCGACAAATTATCCTGTCGACAATATGTACTGTCGACGAAAAATAGGTCGACGAAACATATGTCGACGAAAAGACTGTCGACGAAAAGACTGTCGACGAAACGTCTGTCGACGAAAAGTCTGTCGACGAAACGTATGTCAACGAAACGTCTGCACACCAAGAAAATTCATGGCTACTGATTTCAACGTCACAAAGTAATTGTTACATTTAGAAATTTGTAAACGTAGACTGGTCCTCAAATATCCTCTACTATTAACCGTCAGTATTTCCATATAGTGTTATCCTCTAAAATTGTAAATACAGTCAATTAATTAAAAAACATAATTATTTCATATTGATTAATTCTATTCTCAATTAATCCGGTTATAACTAAGGCTGTGACAATTTGCACTTAAAGGTCCTCTCCAGGCTCCGGGAAAAAAATGAGTTTATAACATAATATTATAGAACTAAGGTCTACGATCATTATTCTGCAAACTGCATACAATTCGGTTCGGCATATATTTTATAATTAGTTTTTAAAGTTTTATAGTACTCTGTGAGCAACAATTGAGCGAATCACTAATCTGATGCTCAAGAAGAAGATTGTACACTCTTTGTTTTGATTACAAATTTGAATTTTATAAACAAAACATGCTTTTTCGGCCTTTGTTTTAGATATTAATTGTTTCCGAAAGTATATAAACGTTTCTATTATAAGTTCATTCAATTTTATACTTTTACACGAATATTAAATGGATTTATTAAACCTAATACCTAGTTAACAATCAAAACAAATAGTGTACATTCTTTTTCTTTAGGCTGAAAATTTCTTAAATTAGTAAGTCGGAAGTAAAATAGGTTATGTAGAGTTTTGATTATAAAAATTTTTAAAAACATGTAAAATTAAAAATTTGCTACCAGATTCGAAGCGGTTTGCAGCAAAATGATAAGAAACATTAGCCTCGTTGAATAAAGCAATAAAAATATTTGCTTGGAAAGGACCTTTAAAATCATAGATCTTAAGAATATCATAGACGAAGAGAAATGGTATCGAATACTGTATATGCTACTGGTTTAAAACGATTTAATAGTCATTAATTCAAACCGTGTATAATATTTTCAGGGTCTATGATTTTAAACGCATATTGTCACAACCCTAGTTATAAAGATGACGCAAAACAGAATAAGCCTGGTAGTAATGAATATACTGTCGTATATAGAAACTATGGACCTAATCGCAGGAGAAATTAGTTAATATTTCATATTAGGTAACTCTGTATTGTAGGAAATGTAGGGACAAATAAATTTCAAAAACTTTTATTGAATGAGAACCTTTAAGTCAATTTATATTAACAGGTGAACAAGTCAAGAGAATTAAAGATTTAAAATCATTGTATTTGGAAAATAATAAAAGAGGAAAGTCAAATTATTATCAAAAGAACGAACATTTACATAAGATTGAATGGAATCAAGTCCCAGAATATTTCGATAGAGTCCCAGAATCTTTCGATAGAGTCCCAGAATCTTTCGATAGAGTCCCAGAATCTTTCGATAGAGTCCCAGAATCTTTCGATAGAGTCCCAGAATCTTTCGATAGAGTCCCAGAATCTTTCGATAGAGTCCCAGAATCTTTCGATAGAGTCCTAGAATCTTTCGATAGAGTCCTAGAATCTTACGATAGAGTCCTAGAATCTTACGATAGAGTCCTAGAATCTTACGATAGAGTCCTAGAATCTTTTGATAGAGTCCCAGAATCTTACAATAGAGTCCCAGAATCTTACGATAGAGTCCCAGAATCTTACGATAGAGTCCCAGAATCTTACGATAGAGTCCCAGAATCTTACGATAGAGTCCCAGAATCTTACGATAGAGTCCCAGAATCTTACGATAGAGTGTCAGAATCTTATGATCGAGTGTCAGAATCTTATGATCGAGTGTCAGAATCTTATGATCGAGTGTCAGAATCTTATGATCGAGTGTCAGAATCTTACGATCGAGTGTCAGAATCTTACGATCGAGTGTCAGAATCTTCCGATCGAGTGTCAGAATCTTACGATCGAGTGTCAGAGTATTTCGATCGAGTAGTAGAATTTTTCGACCGAGTGCCAGAATCTTTTAATTGACTAGTAAGATACTCATGTTGTTGTGCAATATCTGTTTGCAGTTCTTTACAATATTTTTGTTTATCCTTGATATAATCTGGTCGACTTAGAGGATTTTCTTCTAGATGTTCATTTAGAATATGTAGTAATCTTCTTAGGGTTTCTACTTTAACATTTAGTATTTTTGGTATGGTTGCATGGTTTATTAGTAGATTTAAATGATCTTTCAGAAGGATATTGTAGTTTTTGAGTAGATTTACTTGGGTTGATTGTAGACTTCTCTTGGTGTCACGTAGATTCAAATCTTTATTAACTTCGTTGATTTCGGTGTAAATATTTAGTAAATCTGGTTGATTTTCTGGTATATTTGTAAAAGTTTCTAGTAGATTCGATATAATATGTGGTACGTCAATCGTAGATTCGGCTTGGTCAGTTTCAGTTCCCGGCAGACTCGTTTCAGTTCCCGGCAGACTCGTTTCAGTTCCCGGCAGACTCGTTTCAGTTCCCGGCAGACTCGTTTCAGTTCCCGGCAGACTCGTTTCAGTTCCCGGCAGACTCGTTTCAGTTCCCGGCAGACTCGTTTCAGTTCCCGGCAGACTCGTTTCAGTTCCCGGCAGACTCGTTTCAGTTCCCGGCAGACTCGTTTCAGTTCCCGGCAGACTCGTTTCAGTTCCCGGCAGACTCGTTTCAGTTCCCGGCAGACTCGTTTCAGTTCCCGGCAGACTCGTTTCAGTTCCCGGCAGACTCGTTTCAGTTCCCGGCAGACTCGTTTCAGTTCCCGGCAGACTCGTTTCAGTTCCCGGCAGACTCGTTTCAGTTCCCGGCAGACTCGTTTCAGTTCCCGGCAGACTCGTTTCAGTTCCCGGCAGACTCGTTTCAGTTCCCGGCAGACTCGTTTCAGTTCCCGGCAGACTCGTTTCAGTTCCCGGCAGACTCGTTTCAGTTCCCGGCAGACTCGTTTCAGTTCCCGGCAGACTCGTTTCAGTTCCCGGCAGACTCGTTTCAGTTCCCGGCAGACTCGTTTCAGTTCCCGGCAGACTCGTTTCAGTTCCCGGCAGACTCGTTTCAGTTCCCGGCAGACTCGTTTCAGTTCCCGGCAGACTCGTTTCAGTTCCCGGCAGACTCGTTTCAGTTCCCGGCAGACTCGTTTCAGTTCCCGGCAGACTCGTTTCAGTTCCCGGCAGACTCGTTTCAGTTCCCGGCAGACTCGTTTCAGTTCCCGGCAGACTCGTTTCAGTTCCCGGCAGACTCGTTTCAGTTCCCGGCAGACTCGTTTCAGTTCCCGGCAGACTCGTTTCAGTTCCCGGCAGACTCGTTTCAGTTCCCGGCAGACTCGTTTCAGTTCCCGGCAGACTCGTTTCAGTTCCCGGCAGACTCGTTAGAGATTTCGGTAGACTCGTTAGAGATTTCGGTAGACTCGTTAGAGATTTCGGTAGACTCGTTAGAGATTTCGGTAGACTCGTTAGAGATTTCGGTAGACTCGTTAGAGATTTCGGTAGACTCGTTAGAGATTTCGGTAGACTCGTTAGAGATTTCGGTAGACTCGTTAGAGATTTCGGTAGACTCGTTAGAGATTTTGGTAGACTCGTTAGAGATTTTGGTAGACTCGTTAGAGATTTTGGTAGACTCGTTAGAGATTTTGGTAGACTCGTTAGAGATTTTGGTAGACTCGTTAGAGATTTTGGTAGACTCGTTAGAGATTTTGGTAGACTCGTTAGAGATTTTGGTAGACTCGTTAGAGATTTTGGTAGACTCGTTAGAGATTTTGGTAGACTCGTTAGAGATTTTGGTAGACTCGTTAGATATTTTGGTAGACTCGTTAGAGATTTCAGTAGACTTTTTAAAGATTCCGGTTGACTTTTTAAAGATTCCGGTTGACTTTTTAAAGATTCCGGTTGACTTGTTAAAGATTCCGGTTGACTTGTTAGAGATTCCGGTTGAATTGTTAGAGATTCCGGTTGAATTGTTAGAGATTCCGGTTGAATTTCTATAGATTTCGGTTGACTTTCTAAAGATTTCAGTGGACTTTCTAAAGATTTCGGTTGACTTGTTATAATTTTCGAAAGATTTGTTGGATTTTCTGTTAAGTTTCTTAGATTTCCTGATGAATTCGTTGGAGTTTTCAGTAGATTTGTTAGGTTTCTTTGAAGATGTTCTATATTTTTAGACAGATTTGTTAGAGTCTTTGATAGATTTGTTGGAATTTCCTTCACTTTTTGGGAAATTTCCTGCTGATTTTTTGGAGTTTTCGGTGGACTTTTTGGAGTTATGTCCCCACTTGTTTGTGTTTCTAACTGATTTGTTGATGTGTCCGATTGATTTGTTGATGTGTCCGATTGATTTGTTGATGTTTCTGGTAGATCTGTTGATGTTTCTGGTAGATCTGTTGATGTTTCTGGTAGATCTGTTGATGTTTCTGGTAGATCTGTTGATGTTTCTGGTTGATCTGTTGATGTTTCTGGTTGATCTGTTGATGTTTCTGGTTGATCTGTTGAAGTTTCGGGTTGATCTGTTGAAGTTTCGGGTTGATCTGTTGAAGTTTCGGGTTGATCTGTTGAAGTTTCGGGTTGATTTGTTGAAGTTTCGGGTTGATTTGTTGAAGTTTCGGGTTGATTTGTTGAAGTTTCGGGTTGATTTGTTGAAGTTTCGGGTTGAATTGTTGAAGTTTCGGGTTGATTTGTTGAAGTTTCGGGTTGATTTGTTGAAGTTTCGGGTTGATTTGTTGAAGTTTCGGGTTGATTTGTTGGAGTTTCGTGTTGATTTGTTGAAGTTTCGTGTTGATTTGTTGAAGTTTCAGGTTGATTTGTTGGAGTTTCAGGTTGATTTGTTGGAGTTTCGGGTTGATTTGTTGGAGTTTCGGGTTGATTTGCTGAAGTTAATTGTTGATCACTCTGAAATGAACATTTTTTATCAAAACTAGTTAAGAAACTAATTAACATCAAGTTGATGCTAAATGTATTGAATGATCGCATTCTGAATTTTTGAAATAAACAGATTTCATTATTATTGATAGATTCTCAAGTATTTGTACATATAATGTTTAAATATATTATATACCTTTGATTATCTTAAAATAAATAGGTTTCATTGGGTTTAAGTAAACTTTTTAACTATTGAGTATCACTTGAATAAATATCTAGTTATCCTGAATAAATACAGGAAGGCCCCCCTTTTACTACCAACCCACGACTTATTCTTGTTACCAAATGGCATTTAAAACGGGGAAAATAGAGACTTTCCACGGTATTATTACCATTTGGAAATAATACTATTAAAAGGTTACTCCTAAATCAAACATATCATTTTCTATAAATTGCAATGGAAGAAAATTGGTCTTACATTTAGACTAAGCCTATTAAATGATGTTTCAATGGTTTAGCTGATTCTCTGTGATGAAAATTAAATGTAGTGAATTTGAAGTTATATAATTCAGCTATTTATAGCTTAAGGGGATCGTTTCACTTCTTTGCTAGCTACCAATAATACTCGTGCGATTGAGGTGAGAGCTTATCTGTTTTATACTAGTATCCTAAAGTGATCTAGTAATTTTTTTTTAAATTCGATCTAAATTTTTGTTATTGCATTTCCTATTATATTTTTTTAATGTTTTTTTAAGGTCCCCTCAGGCTACGACGAAACAATCTACCAAGAATGGGAGGCATTTATGCAAAATCAGGTCGCTTCGGGGAACCAAATGTCTTTCTTGGCTGTGACGAAGCCATTTACCAAAAACGGGAGTCTATTACACAACATCACACTCTCACAAACTAACAAAATTCCCCCTCCATTATTCGCACCCCTGACCCACTTCCAGTTGCCACAGCGAACTGAAATTTTCTGTACGTTTTCTTTAGACTGTTCTCTGGAGAACTAAAGTAAGAAAACAATCTGTGGTAATTGCAAAAAACTGTGAAACGATCCCCTTAACTCTCACTCAGTGTATAGGTGAGTAATTAGTTTGATATTTAGATTTATAGAATTGTGTTTCATTGAACAATCAGTAATTTTAAGTTCTGTGAAAAAGCTCCCAAGTTTTAGTTTTTTTTTTTACATTTTTGAACACCCCAAAAAAATTATTATTAGTTGCCTCCAAATTTAATTTGTAACATTTAAAATCATCAATAGTCAATTCTTATATATCACTCTACCTATTTGGTTGATAATTTATTATATTATATAGACTTTAGTCAGGTATTCTGTTTGTCACCTTATGAAGACTAATTTCTGAACATATTATTTCTTATAACTTCATTTGAATAATAATATTGATGTTTATTATTGTTACCGTGAAATGATCGAACTCAAATGATCACCATAAATATTGTCTCAGCTTTCCATGTCTCGTGATTAGTACCACTTTTATAAAAGCGCGGTGTAATTTAAAAGTGGGGTCTGCCTGTACGTAGCTACTCTCCATCCACTAAAGTACTATATCAATATATCGACAATAGATATTTGAGAAAAAATTCTTTGTTATAAATTTGATTTAAAATGAAGTTTTAAAATATCTTCAACTTACATCTGGAATATTATTTCTTGGAGACTTAGCCATCTTGAAATGAAATTGGTAACTTCAGACTCCTGTGCCGAATGCGTGAGTCACGTCACAGTTTCTGGATTCGTCACAATTTGTTAGATTCGTGTAAAGAACTTCTGAAATTTGATGACTTCGAATTGGTTACTGCTAAATTATATTTCAGGTTAAGAAGAGGTTATTTTATCTGCAATATAGAAGAAATATGATAAATTGGATAATACATCTTGGTAAATGTCGTATTTATTATTTTACTAATTTGAGATAACCAAGTAAGCTTCAGAATTTGATTTTATCATATAATCACATTATCATAAATTTCTATTATACATTTCCTTTTTTACGAAAACCCTTTCCTAAAACACTAATCGTTTACTGCAATAAAAAACTTTCCTGAAGCCACAATTAATCATTTCGATTATAAAAATGGATTATATAAGTATTTACTACACGAACTATTTACCAATTAGAAGAATATAGTTAAGCAGTAATATTGAAGTAAAAATTCACCAAACCTATCACAATACAAAGTTTAACAAAAGGAAAAATAATCAATATCTGAATATGAAATTCATTCAGTAGTACGTTATTTACTATTAATATTCTAAATTTCTACGGGAACCTCTGATTTCTTCCCATCCCTGAATTATTGTAACAGGTATCACCTAGCTAGGTCAAACACCAACACTTGGTAAACATCTTTGGTATAATTTTGAAATACTGTATTTTGAAATTGATGGATAATGTAGATAGATACTATAATGGCACAAAGTAGCAATTTGAGCATTCCTACGCATTAGAAAAATTAGTTACTATCTTATGACCGAAACAACCCAGCAAACATAAATGTATCTATTCGATGTCTAAACGACTCTGTATAACCTCTCTTCCGACATCGAAAACCAGTAACAAATTAGACATGGTGACATCAAATAGACATCAATCCGATATCCGTTTGCACCGCTAAACCGCATCATATCAAGTATATTTCGCATCGAAGCGATACCGTTATAACAGCGTTGAATAGAAAGATAAAGTACGACATCCAACATACATAGGGATTGTGCATCGAACAGACGCCTAATTATATATCTAATATGCTTCGAAACGATATCCACTTGCATCCAATAAATAAATAAATTAAAATAGAAAAGTCTTACTTCATTGAAATAACGTATTGTACGTTTAGATGCATATCAATTCGATTAATGTTACATAGTGTTATAAACAAATTAAATGGGAAGAAATGAAGTGATACGTCCAGGTATCGTTCGTGGGTCCCTCCGTCCTCGTGCCTGTACCTCTGTAGCTTTTTTGATATTAAGCGACTCGGAGATACTTGAAGATATTCTTAGAGTGAATAAAACAATACAGGCAAGCACCGCTTTTATAACCAAAATCACAACTTATTCTTATTACAAATAGTAATGAGTTGGTCAAATTTTTATATAATTGTAACTCCTTAAAAATTTCGTTCTCTTTGAGTTCAAATTAAAGAAAATGTTTTGAGGCTTCGATTTAGAAAACATATGAAAGCTGTGTGATGAAAGTTAAAAGTAATGAATGCATTAATTAAAATTTTACCATAGATTAACTCTCACTCAGTAAATATAGGTCATAATAGTTGAGTAATTAGTTTGATATTTTGACTTATATAATTGTGTTACATTGAACAAACGGGAATATTGTGTCCTGTGAAATATTTTTAGCAGTAGGGTTTATGTTCCAAGTTATTAATAGGGTCTATATTTTCGAACACGTGATAAAGGAAAATAAAATTATTATTATTTAACTACAATTTAATTTAATAGCTGAAGGTATGATACCAATTGAAATAAAAGTTAAATAATGATCGTTATATGTATATAGATTTAATGAGTTCGATTACAACTTTAAGTTTAATTATCTATAATGTGAATCACTGAATTTTAATCGTCTCATTTGTAGCTTTTGGCACTAGGTGAAAGTTCAAGTTATCGGATATGGGTTTCCGCATTTTACGTAGAAAAATTATTTAGGTATTGATTTTTATTTCTAAACTTGTATTTTACGTACTGGTATCATGGATACCAATTTAAGTAATAATTGAATAATGATAATTAATAAATTTATATCTTACATATTCGAAAATGTGGAATCGTCCGATAACACAGAATGTACTCTAAAATAGAGCATGTTAAATATCCCATCAACTTTTAATTATTTACGTTTAGTATAGGTTTAACGTCTGCTTCGGAACCAAAGGCCATGTCTCTGACGTCAAAAGGAAATTAAATAGAAGGGACTGGAAGAAGCAGTCAGAAAGGAAAGTGGCTCCATGGACAAAGTCACGACGCTCATGGATGCTGAAAAACTACTCAGTGAATGCTGTCACTTACCGAGGAATTATGTGACAAAAATGGTCACAAGCACCGGTGGCTGAACTCAATGATGGAAGATGAAAATGAAGAGGTAATAGTAAATGAAGTCTACGAGCCTACATATCACAAAATCTAAGACCTCGTACGTAATTGTGGAGCGTAACCCTAGCGCTATCCTCCAAAACTGCACGGAGAGTTAAAAACACTATACACATGGTAAACATAAAATAGACAATACATAATCCAAATTACAACAGTTTGAGTCCCAAGGGACGCCATCCCCTTCTCTTCCATTCACCAAAGACAGCTTCAGGAACCCCTCACGGTTTATTTACAATAAGCAGTTTAGAACAGATTCATAACAATAAATGCACTGGTCATCTAAAAATCCCTTGATTGGTTATCCATTTCATTTTCACGGTACTGGAGGAACACTGTTCAACAACCGATGTTCCAATATCGCTTACTTTACGTTGATCCATTGTACAATCGCACTAGCGTGTCAATGCCCGATCGTACCTTTACAACTGCCGTAGTCCCCTATAAATGTATTAATTATTGGTTATAGTTTAAAGGGAGCACAACGTACATTATATAGAAAGGTACAATCCAATTGAATAAAAATAATTCCTACATTTCTATACGTATTATATAACAGGGAGATAAGAAAATGAGTTTCCAAATTTGTAACGATTTTATTAAAACTACGTATCTGTTTTCGCACTTCTGGTCGAAGTATAAATTCAGATATCGTTTGGAAACAGACATGCCGACGTCAAGATGATACTGTTGAAACCATGTATCGGTTTTCGTGTTTCTACTCTAAGTGTAAATTCAGATATCATTTAGAAACAGACATTCCGATATCTACTATGAGTCGAAATGGTTGCTAAGTCGATACCCACCGTTAGCGCTACGAATTCGACAGCAAACGGCATCGAATCGACATTCATATGTTTGTTGGGAACTGGTAGATTCACCAATTAAATTTCATATCCTATAGTCTTGTAGATAAAATAATATACTGTTTTTGTCAATTTTACATTTACTTAGTTTTTCTTCCTTCAAAAATCATTCATTAATTATTTTTATAATCAGAACAAAGGTCTCTTGTGAAATAGTTAACTAAGGGGTATTTTTTCTTATTCAAATTGTAACACCTTAACCCATAGTAAATAAATAGTAAAGTATGCTAAGTACAATATTTGAACAACCGAAAATACTACAGGGTGGGGCGTAAGTTTGGAAGCAAATGAAAGTGCATATTATAATCCAACGAAAAATATATTTAATAATTTACAGTTATTTATTATTACATAAGGGTTTTAATAATTCAAAAATCATAAATTTATTCAAAATGTCCCCCCTTGTTTTTAATAACATCCTAAAATCTCCTCCGAACTCCTCCTACTGCGGCACGCAACTGTTCTTGTGAAATTTCCTTCCAAGATCTCTGGAGCGAACGCTTTAAATCATCCACACTGCGATGGAATTTACCACAGGCCTTTGATTCAAGAATGGACCATACCGAAAAGTCCATAGGATTAACATCTGGGGAGCAGGGAGGCTACATTTCTTTGGACCAAAACCGTGGAAGATGGTCATGGCACCAGTTTTGAGTGACATTTGCAGTATGTGAAGTCGCGCCGTCTTGCTGAAATGTCCATAGAGTGTCATTACCGAAGTGATCCTTAGCTGACTCCAACATTGGCGTCAAAATATTCTCAATATAACATTTAGCATTGATTTTGGCGCCTTGTTCCACAAAAATTAAAGGAGAACTTCAAGTTTCTGAAACGGCGGCCCAGACCATTACTGACGCAGGTTTCATGGTTCTGTGGACAGTTTTTTGGTTGTATGGGATGTCTTTTGCACTTTTACCAATTATTCTGTCATTCCTCCGGTTGTGAGCCATTTCCACAGTGATAATTTTTTCGTCAGACCAAACAATTTCATCAGCCGTGACAGACTTCAATTCTCTCAGAAGTGCTTTGCTTCTCTCCAATTTCTTTTTCTTTACAGCTTCTGACAGAGTCCGTTTCTTTTGGAGGGTGAAAGAAGACATCTTTAGGTATTCTTTGACAACTCTTCTCATTGTTCTGGGACTCACATTAGCTGTTTTGGCTAACAATCGTATTGACCTTTTCAGGTTCCTCCTGATCTTCTGTCGGACACATTTTATCAGTTGTTTGGTGCGTTTTGAGCGTGGTCTACCACTTCTTGGACGATCAGTCAAGTCTCCACTCTCATTAAAACGCTTCACACTTCCAAACAGTCGATCTCGCTATTGAGAGAGTCTTTGAAATGACGGAATCTGACTTCCCGGCACGGTGTAGAGCAATAATGGCTTCTCTTTTGTCTGACATTTTTGAATTGACTAAATTTTTGTAAAAAATAACACTGCCACGTCATAATGTAGTGTCTCTACTATAATTCAAACCCTATCACCTACTTAGGAACTAATTTTTAAGAATTATATTAATGTTTGAAAAATTGCTTCCAAACTTACGCCCCACCCTGTACATGCACGTGACATCGATTGGAACGAGTGACGTCACACTAGTTATTTCCAAATAGAAATTTATTTACCACCACGGCTAAAATATGACCTTCCCGCATTCTACGAAGGTAACTAAAGGACTAAATCAACGCACAAAGAGCATTGTCAAATTTAATTCTTTGTCTATAAGATAGCCTCGTGTGACAACTGTATATTAAAATCTTGCCGTGTCTGCTCGGATAAAGCAGTCTTTTCGAGTTATTTGAGAATAAATTATTAATAATAATAAATTAGTTCTACAATATTAAGTAATAAACTAAAAAAATTTTGGACCCTGGAGAGGATTTTTACAATATTTTTCTTTACATGATCGAAAATGGGATACCGTTCAATAACTCTGAAGTTTTGGATTTTGAGCCAACTACTTGTTTCAAAGAATCACTATTTGGTAAAGAAATGACCTAAAATATCGATGAACATTCAACAGAGACTTTTTTAAATAAATCTTACCATTCAATCTAGGATTACCACTGAATTACAGAACACTTGCAGTTGTCGAACAGTGGGTATTTATCAACTGAAAATGCGTTATCAATGAAAAATCCGATGATATAAATCTTATTATAAAACGTAAATTATTGAGAGGACATTATATTTTGAAAATCACAAACATAATTAGACCCAAAAATATTAAATTTCTTTTAAAAAATTGTCATTAAGTAGTTTTGGTTTAGTATTAAGGCAGAAAAATGATTAAAATTTATTTAATAGTCTTCCTTCTAAGGTGCATGTTCCGTAACATTAGAGTGTGTTAATATCCCCTTTACGAATATTTGTCGACGAAACGTACTGTCGACGAAACGTACTGTCGACAAAACGTCCTGTCGACAAAACGTCCTGTCGACAAAACGTCCTGTCGACAAAACGTCCTGTCGACAAAACGTCCTGTCGATAAAACATACTGTCGATAAAACATCCTGTCGACAAAACGCCCTGTCGACAAAACGCCCTGTCGACAAAATGTCCTGTCGACAAAACGTCCTGTCGACAAAACGTCCTGTCGACAAAACGTCCTGTCGACAAAACGTCCTGTCGACAAAACGTCCTGTCGACAAAACGTCCTGTCGACAAAACGTCCTGTCGACAAAACGTCCTGTCGACAAAACGTCCTGTCGACAAAACGTCCTGTCGACAAAACGTCCTGTCGACAAAACGTCCTGTCGACAAAACGTCCTGTCGACAAAACGTCCTCTCGAAAAAACGTCCTGTCGACAAAACATCCTGTCGACAAAACGTCCTGTCGAGAAAACGTCCTGTCGACAAAACGTCCTGTCGACAAAACGTCCTGTCGACAAAACGTCCTGTCGACAAAACGTCCTGTCGACAAAACGTCCTGTCGACAAAACGTCCCATCGACAAAACGTCCCATCGACAAAACGTCCCGTCGACAAAACGTCCCGTCGACAAAACGTCCCGTCGACAAAACGTCCCGTCGACAAAACGTCCCGTCGACAAAACGTCCCGTCGACAAAACGTCCTGTCGACAAAACGTCCTGTCGACAAAACGTCCTGTCGACAAAACATCCTGTCGACAAAACATCCTGTCGACGAAACGTCCTGTCGACGAAACGTCCTGTCGACGAAACGTCCTGTCGACGAAACGTCCTGTCGACGAAACGTCCTCTCGACGAAACACCTGTCGACGAAATGTCCTGTCTACGAAATGTCCTGTCTACGAAATGTCCTGTCTACGAAATGTCCTGTCGACGAAACTTCCAGTCGACGAAACAAACGTCTGCGAAAAGACTGTCGACGAAAAGACTGTCGACGAAAAGACTGTCGACGAAAAGACTGTCGACGAAAAGACTGTCGACGAAAAGACAGTCGACGAAAAGACTGTCGACGAAAAGACTGTCGACTAAACGTCTGTCAACGAAAAGTCTGTCAACGAAAAGTCTGTCAACGAAAAGTCTGTCGACGAAACGTCCAGTCGACGAAACATATGTCGACGAAACAAGCGTCTGCGAAAAGACTGTCGACGAAAAGACTGTCGACGAATGGACTGTCGACGAAGAGACTGTCGACGAAAAGACTGTCGACGAAAAGACTGTCGACGAAAAGATTGTCGACGAAAAGACTGTCGACTAAACGTATGTCAACGAAATGTCTGCACACCAAGAAAATTCATGGCTATTGATTTCAACGTCACAAAGTAATTATTGTTACATTTGGAAATTTGTAAACGTAGACTGGTCCTCAAATATCCTCTACTATTAACCGTCAGCATTTCCATATAGTGTTATCCTCTAAAACTGTTAATACAGTCAATTAATTAAAAAACATAATTCTTTCATATTGACTAATTCTACTTATCAATTAAGCCGGTTATAACTGAGGCTGTGACAAATGCACTTAAAATCATAGATCTTAAAAATATCATAGACGAAAAGAAATGGTATAGATTATCGAATACTCTATATGTTGCTGGTTTAAAACGATTTAATAGTCATTAATTCAATCCGTGTATAGTATTTTCAGGGTCTATGATTTTAAACGCATATTGTTACAACCCTAGTTATAAAGATGACACAAAACAGAACAAGCCTGGTAGTAGTGAATATACTGTCGTATAAAGAAACTATGGACCTAATTTCAGGAGAAATTAGTTAATATTTCATATTAGGTAACTCTGTATTGTAGGAAATGTAGGGACAAATTAATTTCAAAAACTTTTATTAAATGAGAACCTTTAAGTCAATTTATTCTTTATAATAATAAGTGAACAAGTCAAGAGAATTAAAGATTTAAAATCACCTATGTAAAATCATTGTATTTGGAAAATAATATAAATGGAAAGTCAAAATATTATCAAAAGAACATTATCACAGAATCTTACGACGAGTGTCAGAATCTTACGATAGAGTGTCAGAATCTTTCGATCGAGTAGTAGAATCTTTCAATCGAGTGCCAGAATCTTTCAATCGAGTGCCAGAATCTTTCGATAGAGTGCCAGAATCTTTCGATAGAGAGCCAGAATCTTTCGATAGAGTGCCAGAATCTTTCGATAAAGTGCCAGAATTTTTCGATAAACTGCCAGAATCTTTCGATAAAGTGCCAGAATCTTTCAATAAAGTGCCAGAATCTTTCGATAAAGTGCCAGAATCGTTCGATCGAGTGCCAGAATCTTTTAATTGACTAGTAAGATACTCATGTTGTTGTACAATATCTGTTTGCAGTTCTTTACAATATTTTTGTTTATTTTTGATATAATCTGGTCGACTTAGAGGCTTTTCTTCTAGATGTTCATTCAGAATATGTAGTAATCTTCTTAGGGTGTCTACTTTAACATGTAGGATTTTTGGTATGGTTGCATGGTTTATTAGTAGATTTAAATGATCTTTCAGAAGGATATTGAAGTTTTCAAGTAGATTTACTTGGGTTGATTGTAGTTTTGTCTTGGTCTCACGTAGATTCAAATCTTTATTAACTTCGTTGATTTCGGTGTAAATATTTAGTAAATCTTGTTGATTTTCTGGTACATTTGTAAAAGTTTCTAGTAGATTTGATATAATATGTGGTAGGTCCATCGTAGATTTGGGTTGGTCAGTTTCAGCCTCGGGTTGGTCAGTTTCAGCCTCGGGTTGGTCAGTTTCAGCCTCGGGTTGGTCAGTTTCAGCCTCGGGTTGGTCAGTTTCAGCCTCGGGTTGGTCAGTTTCAGCCTCGGGTTGGTCAGTTTCAGCCTCGGGTTGGTCAGTTTCAGCCTCGGGTTGGTCAGTTTCAGCCTCGGGTTGGTCAGTTTCAGCCTCGGGTTGGTCAGTTTCAGCCTCGGGTTGGTCAGTTTCAGCCTCGGGTTGGTCAGTTTCAGCCTCGGGTTGGTCAGTTTCAGCCTCGGGTTGGTCAGTTTCAGCCTCGGGTTGGTCAGTTTCAGCCTCGGGATGGTCAGTTTCAGCCTCGGGATGGTCAGTTTCAGCCTCGGGATGGTCAGTTTCAGCCTCGGGATGGTCAGTTTCAGCCTCGGGATGGTCAGTTTCAGCTTCGAGATGGTCAGTTTCAGCTTCGGGATGGTCAGTTTCAGCCTCGGGATGGTCAGTTTCAGCCTCGGGATGGTCAGTTTCAGCCTCGGGATGGTCAGTTTCAGCCTCGGGATGGTCAGTTTCAGCCTCGGGATGGTCAGTTTCAGCCTCGGGATGGTCAGTTTCAGCCTCGGGATGGTCAGTTTCAGCCTCGGGTTGGTCAGTTTCAGCCTCGGGTTGGTCAGTTTCAGCCTCGGGTTGGTCAGTTTCAGCCTCGGGTTGGTCAGTTTCAGCCTCGGGTTGGTCAGTTTCAGCCTCGGGTTGGTCAGTTTCAGCCTCGGGTTGGTCAGTTTCAGCCTCGGGTTGGTCAGTTTCAGCCTCGGGTTGGTCAGTTTCAGCCTCGGGTTGGTCAGTTTCAGCCTCGGGTTGGTCAGTTTCAGCCTCGGGTTGGTCAGTTTCAGCCTCGGGTTGGTCAGTTTCAGCCTCGGGTTGGTCAGTTTCAGCCTCGGGTTGGTCAGTTTCAGCCTCGGGTTGGTCAGTTTCAGCCTCGGGTTGGTCAGTTTCAGCCTCGGGTTGGTCAGTTTCAGCCTCGGGTTGGTCAGTTTCAGCCTCGGGTTGGTCAGTTTCAGCCTCGGGTTGGTCAGTTTCAGCCTCGGGTTGGTCAGTTTCAGCCTCGGGTTGGTCAGTTTCAGCCTCGGGTTGGTCAGTTTCAGCCTCGGGATGGTCAGTTTCAGCCTCGGGATGGTCAGTTTCAGCCTCGGGATGGTCAGTTTCAGCCTCGGGATGGTCAGTTTCAGCCTCGGGATGGTCAGTTTCAGCCTCGGGATGGTCAGTTTCAGCCTCGGGATGGTCAGTTTCAGCTTCGGGATGGTCAGTTTCAGCTTCGGGATGGTCAGTTTCAGCTTCGGGATGGTCAGTTTCAGCTTCGGGATGGTCAGTTTCAGCCTCGGGATGGTCAGTTTCAGCCTCGGGATGGTCAGTTTCAGCCTCGGGTTGGTCAGTTTCAGCCTCGGGTTGGTCAGTTTCAGCCTCGGGATGGTCAGTTTCAGCCTCGGGTTGGTCAGTTTCAGCCTCGGGTTGGTCAGTTTCAGCCTCGGGTTGGTCAGTTTCAGCCTCGGGTTGGTCAGTTTCAGCCTCGGGTTGGTCAGTTTCAGCCTCGGGTTGGTCAGTTTCAGCCTCGGGTTGGTCAGTTTCAGCCTCGGGTTGGTCAGTTTCAGCCTCGGGTTGGTCAGTTTCAGCCTCGGGTTGGTCAGTTTCAGCCTCGGGTTGGTCTGTTTCAGCCTCGGGTTGGTCAGTTTCAGCCTCGGGTTGGTCAGTTTCAGCCTCGGGTTGGTCAGTTTCAGCCTCGGGTTGGTCAGTTTCAGCCTCGGGTTGGTCAGTTTCAGCCTCGGGTTGGTCAGTTTCAGCCTCGGGTTGGTCAGTTTCAGCCTCGGGTTGGTCAGTTTCAGCCTCGGGTTGGTCAGTTTCAGCCTCGGGTTGGTCAGTTTCAGCCTCGGGTTGGTCAGTTTCAGCCTCGGGTTGGTCAGTTTCAGCCTCGGGTTGGTCAGTTTCAGCCTCGGGTTGGTCAGTTTCAGCCTCGGGTTGGTCAGTTTCAGCCTCGGGTTGGTCAGTTTCAGCCTCGGGTTGGTCAGTTTCAGCCTCGGGTTGGTCAGTTTCAGCCTCGGGTTGGTCAGTTTCAGCCTCGGGTTGGTCAGTTTCAGCCTCGGGTTGGTCAGTTTCAGCTTCGGGATGGTCAGTTTCAGCTTCGGGATGGTCAGTTTCAGCTTCGGGTTGGTCAGTTTCAGCCTCGGGATGGTCAGTTTCAGCCTCGGGATGGTCAGTTTCAGCCTCGGGATGGTCAGTTTCAGCCTCGGGATGGTCAGTTTCAGCCTCGGGATGGTCAGTTTCAGCTTCGGGATGGTCAGTTTCAGCTTCGGGATGGTCAGTTTCAGCTTCGGGATGGTCAGTTTCAGCTTCGGGATGGTCAGTTTCAGCTTCGGGATGGTCAGTTTCAGCCTCGGGTTGGTCAGTTTCAGCCTCGGGTTGGTCAGTTTCAGCCTCGGGTTGGTCAGTTTCAGCCTCGGGTTGGTCAGTTTCAGCCTCGGGTTGGTCAGTTTCAGCCTCGGGTTGGTCAGTTTCAGCTTCGGGATGGTCAGTTTCAGCTTCGGGATGGTCAGTTTCAGCTTCGGGATGGTCAGTTTCAGCTTCGGGATGGTCAGTTTCAGCTTCGGGATGGTCAGTTTCAGCTTCGGGATGGTCAGTTTCAGCTTCGGGATGGTCAGTTTCAGCTTCGGGATGGTCAGTTTCAGCCTCGGGATGGTCAGTTTCAGCCTCGGGATGGTCAGTTTCAGCCTCGGGATGGTCAGTTTCAGCCTCGGGATGGTCAGTTTCAGCCTCGGGATGGTCAGTTTCAGCCTCGGGATGGTCAGTTTCAGCTTCGGGATGGTCAGTTTCAGCTTCGGGATGGTCAGTTTCAGCTTCGGGATGGTCAGTTTCAGCTTCGGGATGGTCAGTTTCAGCTTCGGGATGGTCAGTTTCAGCTTCGGGATGGTCAGTTTCAGCTTCGGGATGGTCAGTTTCAGCTTCGGGATGGTCAGTTTCAGCTTCGGGATGGTCAGTTTCAGCTTCGGGTCGGTCAGTTTCAGCTTCGGGTCGGTCAGTTTCAGCTTCGGGTCGGTCAGTTTCAGCTTCGGGATGGTCAGTTTCAGCTTCGGGATGGTCAGTTTCAGCTTCGGGATGGTCAGTTTCAGCTTCGGGATGGTCAGTTTCAGCTTCGGGATGGTCAGTTTCAGCTTCGGGATGGTCAGTTTCAGCTTCGGGATGGTCAGTTTCAGCTTCGGGTTGGTCAGTTTCAGCTTCGGGTTGGTCAGTTTCAGCTTCGGGTTGGTCAGCTTCAATTTCCGGCAGACACGTTTCAGTTTCCGGCAGACACGTTTCAGTTTCCGGCAGACACGTTTCAGTTTCCGGCAGACACGTTTCAGTTTCCGGCAGACACGTTTCAGTTTCCGGCAGACACGTTTCAGTTTCCGGCAGACACGTTTCAGTTTCCGGCAGACACGTTTCAGTTTCCGGCAGACACGTTTCAGTTTCCGGCAGACACGTTTCAGTTTCCGGCAGACTCGTTTCAGTTTCCGGCAGACTCGTTTCAGTTTCCGGCAGACTCGTTTCAGTTTCCGGCAGACTCGTTTCAGTTTCCGGCAGACTCGTTTCAGTTTCCGGCAGACTCGTTTCAGTTTCCGGCAGACTCGTTTCAGTTTCCGGCAGACTCGTTTCAGTTTCCGGCAGACTCGTTTCAGTTTCCGGCAGACTCGTTTCAGTTTCCGGCAGACTCGTTTCAGTTTCCGGCAGACTCGTTTCAGTTTCCGGCAGACTCGTTTCAGTTTCCGGCAGACTCGTTTCAGTTTCCGGCAGACTCGTTTCAGTTTCCGGCAGACTCGTTTCAGTTTCCGGCAGACTCGTTTCAGTTTCCGGCAGACTCGTTTCAGTTTCCGGCAGACTCGTTTCAGTTTCTTGCAGACTCGTTTCAGTTTCTTGCAGACTCGTTTCAGTGTCGGGTAGACTCGTTTCAGTGTCGGGTAGACTCGTTTCAGTGTCGGGTAGACTCCTTAGAGATTTCGGTAGACTCGTTAGAGATTTCGGTAGACTCGTTAGAGATTTCGGTAGACTCGTTAGAGATTTCGGTAGACTCGTTAGAGATTTCGGTAGACTCGTTAGAGATTTCGGTAGACTCGTTAGAGATTTCGGTAGACTCGTTACAGATTTCGGTAGACTCGTTAGAGATTTCGGTAGACTCGTTAGAGATTTCGGTAGACTCGTTAGAGATTTCGGTAGACTCGTTAGAGATTTCGGTAGACTCGTTAGAGATTTCGGTAGACTCGTTAGAGATTTCGGTAGACTCGTTAGAGATTTCGGTAGACTCGTTAGAGATTTCGGTAGACTCGTTAGAGATTTCGGTAGACTCGTTAGAGATTTCGGTAGACTCGTTTGAGATTTCGGTAGACTCGTTAGAGATTTCGGTAGACTCGTTAGAGATTTCGGTAGACTCTTTAGAGATTTCGGTAGACTTGTTAGAGATTTCGGTAGACTTGTTAGAGATTTCGGTAGACTCGTTAGAGATTTTGGTAGACTCGTTAACGATTTTGGTAGACTCGGTAAAGATTCCGGTTGACTTGTTAATGATTCTGGTTGACTTGTTAATGATTCTGGTTGACTTGTTAATGATTCCGGTTGACTTGTTAAAGATTCCGGTTGACTTGTTAAAGATTCCGGTTGACTTGTTAAAGATTCCGGTTGACTTGTTAAAGATTTCGGTCAACTTTCTAACGATTTCGGTTGACTTTCTAAAGATTTCGGTTGACTTTCTAATGAATTCAGTTGACTTTCTAAAGATTTCGGTTGACTTTCTAAAAATTTCGGTTGACATTCTAAAGATTTCGGTTGACTTTCTAAAGATTCCGGTTGACTTCTTAATGATTCCGGTTGACTTGTTAATGATTCCGGTTGACTTGTTAAAGATTCCGGTTGACTTGTTAAAGATTCCGGTTGACTTTCTAAAGATTTCGGTTGACTTGTTAGTATTTTCGAAAAATTGGTTAGAATTTTCGAAAGATTTGTTAGAATTTTCGAAAGATTTGTTAGAATTTTCGAAAGATTTGTTGGATTTTCTGGTAAGTTTGTTAGATTTACAGATGAATTTGTTGGAGTTTTCAGTAGATTTGTTAGGTTTCTTTGAAGATATTCTATAATTTTGGACAGATTTGTTACAGTCTTTGATAGATTTGTTGGAATTTCCTTCACTTTTTGGGGAATTTCCTGTTGATTTTTTGGAGTTTTCGGTGGACTTTTTGGAGTTATGTCTCCACTTGTTTGTGTTTCTGATTGATTTGTTGACGTGTCTGATTGATCTGTTGACGTGTCTGATTGATCTGTTGACGTGTCTGATTGATCTGTTGACGTGTCTGATTGATCTGTTGACGTGTCTGATTGATCTGTTGACGTGTCTGATTGATTTGTTGACGTGTCTGGTTGATATGTTGACATGTCTGATTGATATGTTGACATGTCTGATTGATATGTTGACATGTCTGATTGATCTGTTGACGTGTCTGATTGATTTGTTGAGGTGTCTGATTGATTTGTTGAGGTGTCTGATTGATTTGTTGATGTTTCTGATTGATTTGTTGAAGTTTCGGGTTGATTTGTTGAAGTTTCGGGTTGATTTGTTGAAGTTTCGGGTTGATTTGTTGAAGTTTCGGGTTGATTTGTTGAAATTTCGGGTCGATTTGTTGAAGTTTCGGGTCGATTTGTTGAAGTTTCGGGTCGATTTGTTGAAGTTTCGGGTCGATTTGTTGAAGTTTCGGGTCGATTTGTTGAAGTTTCGGGTCGATTTGTTGAAGTTTCGGGTCGATTTGTTGAAGTTTCGGGTCGATTTGTTGAAGTTTCGGGTCGATTTGTTGAAGTTTCGGGTCGATTTGTTGAAGTTTCGGGTCGATTTGTTGAAGTTTCGGGTCGATTTGTTGAAGTTTCGGGTCGATTTGTTTCAGTGTCGGGTCGATTTGTTGACGTTTCAGGGCCAATTTGTTGAAATTTCTGGTCGATTTGTTGAAATATCTGGTCGATTTGTTGAAATTTCTGGTCGATTTGTTGAGGTTTCTGGTCGATTTGTTGAGGTTTCTGGTCGATTTGTTGAGGTTTCTGGTTGATTTGTTAAGGTTTCTGGTTGATTTGTTAAGGTTTCGGGTCGATTTGTTGAGGTTTCGGGTCGATTTGTTGAGGTTTCGGGTCGATTTGTTGAGGTTTCGGGTCGATTTGTTGAGGTTTCGGGTCGATTTGTTGAGGTTTCGGGTCGATTTGTTGAGGTTTCGGGTCGATTTGTTGAGGTTTCTGGTCGATTTGTTGAGGTTTCGGGTCGATTTGTTGAGATTTCGGGTCGATTTGTTGAGGTTTCGGGTCGATTTGTTGAGGTTTCGGGTCGATTTGTTGAGGTTTCGGGTCGATTTGTTGAGGTTTCGGGTTGATTTGTTGAAGTTTCGGGTCGATTTGTTGAAGTTTCGGGTCGATTTGTTGAAGTTTCGGGTCGATTTGTTGAAGTTTCGGGTCGATTTGTTGAAGTTTCGGGTCGATTTGTTGAAGTTTCGGGTCGATTTGTTGAAGTTTCGGGTCGATTTGTTGAAGTTTCGGGTCGATTTGTTGAAGTTTCGGGTCGATTTGTTGAAGTTTCGGGTCGATTTGTTTCAGTGTCGGGTCGATTTGTTGACGTTTCAGGGCCAATTTGTTGAAATTTCTGGTCGATTTGTTGAAATATCTGGTCGATTTGTTGAAATTTCTGGTCGATTTGTTGAGGTTTCGGGTCGATTTGTTGAGGTTTCGGGTCGATTTGTTGAGGTTTCGGGTCGATTTGTTGAAGTTTTGGGGCTATTAGTTGAAGTTTTGGGGCTATTTGTTGATGTTTTGGGTCGATTAGTTGAAGTTTTGGGTCGATTAGTTGAAGTTTTGGGTCGATTAGTTGGAGTTTCGTGTTGATTTGTTGAAGTTCCGGGTTGATTTGTTGAAGTTTCGGGTTGATTTGTTGAAGTTTCGGGTCGATTTGTTGAAATTTTTGGTCGATTTGTTGAAATTTTTGGTCGATTTGTTGAAATTTCTGGTCGATTTGTTGAAATTTCTGGTCGATTTGTTGAAATTCTGGATGATTTGTTGAAATTTCTTGTCGATTTGTTGATGTTTCGGGTCGATTAGTTGAAATTTTGGGTCGATTAGTTGAAGTTACGTGTTGATTTGTTGAAGTTTCGGGTTGATTTGTTGGAGTTTCGGGTTGATTTGTTGAAGTTTCGGGTTGATTTGTTGAAGTTTCTGGTTGATTTGTTGAAGTTTTGGGTCGATTTGTTGAGGTTTCGGGTTTATTTGTTGAGGTTTCGGGTTGATTTGTTGAAGTTTCGGGTTGATTTGTTGAAGTTTCGGGTTGATTTGTTGAAGTTTCGGGTTGATTTGTTGAAGTTTCGGGTTGATTTGTTGAGGTTTCGGGTTGATTTGTTGAAGTTTCGGGTTGATTTGTTGAGGTTTCATGTTGATTTGTTGAGGTTTCTGGTTGATTTGTTGAAGTTTCGGGTTGATTTGTTGAAGTTTCGGGTTGATTTGTTGAAGTTTCGGGTTGATTTGTTGAGGTTTCGGGTTGATTTGTTGGAGTTTCGGGTTGATTTGTTGAGGTTTCATGTTGATTTGTTGAGGTTTCTGGTTGATTTGTTGAAGTTTCGGGTTGATTTGTTGAAGTTTCGGGTTGATTTGTTGAAGTTTCGGGTTGATTTGCCGAAGTTAACTGTTG